>CAIGRB010105748.1:66610-91081 GCA_903798255.1 Fraxinus quadrangulata
CTATCGATTGCATTCAATCTATTTAAACATTATTCTTAAGATTCAATAACCTCTATCGCAGAAAATCATTAAATCCTAGTGCTTCACAAGTTAAAGGGATTAAACAATTACGGATTTGATATTTAACTTAGCGGTAGATTGTAACGAATAACAAACTAGTAGGCCTCCTAGCAATTAAACATAACAATCATAGAAATAAGTGCAGAAGAATATTTAATACGCAAAATAAGAATTAAACAATAAGAAAAACTATTTAGATCTCACAATATGTGGTTTCGAGGCTTCAATTTCCTTCGACCAAGTGTAAAAGTTTAGTTACAATTCATGATTCTAAGAGCAAGTTAATGAATAATGAAGATGGGAGGCGTTCTCTCCATTCTAGGGTTGCAAATCACGTATTTATAGTTATTTCCATAGGTAGTTGACTTAAATTCGAAAATTAGAATTTTTGAATCGGGAATGAACCATGTGGCCGCATGGTTTAGAAGCTTGCAGTCACATAGAACAATTGAAAATGGCACTGAAGTTCTTTGAAGCTCTTCTTGCGGCCGCAGGGCATTACAGCCATGCGACCGCATGGTTTTACAAAATTTTCTCCAGTTAGTTTTTCAATATTTTGGTCATATATTTCTCTTCCGATATCCGATTGAGGTAATTCAAGATGTATTATAAAGATAACTCAAATGGATACAACTTTTATTTAGATATTATCTTCCAATTCGATAGTTTTCCATGTCAAACATGGGTCTCAATATGAGGCTGAAAACTGGTGCATAACGTTTTTGCCTGAAAGTTGATATTTGATAATACTTTGATTGTATTTCATCCATTTGACTTCTTNACTGGTGCATAACGTTTTTGCCTGAAAGTTGATATTTGATAATACTTTGATTGTATTTCATCCATTTGACTTCTTTCTTCATCTAATTGACCTCTAACACTCTCAAATCTTCATCGTGAGGTTCGACACAATTTTTTTGTATTTGCATGTTAGTCCTTGAACTTTCATTTCCTTTCACTTTGGTTCATTTTTACCTATTTCTTCCAAATTACGCCATATCCGTAGAATTGCTACCTAATTCAAAATATGAATCTAATGAGTACATTTTGACACTAATTAATCATACGAGCACATAAAATAAAGAGGAAAAAATATACATTTTACATTCATATCAAAATTATAAAGCTACAAGTCATGACAAAACATGACAATATGCTGCCAATTTCGCATAACTCTCAAGGGGTTTTCCACGGATCAATCCGCAATCAAAATGTTTAACCATATACGCTTTAGTATAGCTTATGGATATGCCAAACTCTTGAATAATGTCATTAATGATGTCCCTTGGTCTACAAACTCGGTTGGCATCTTGATACTTAGGGGCAATGTGGTTTCCAAATAATCATATATAAAGCATGCCTATGGTCTCTGCGACAAATGCTTATGGAGCAAGGGTGATGACCATTGTACTTTAGAATTTTGAAAAATAATACTTTCTAGGATCTTGGTTTCTTACAAGTGCCACTTGAATTTTTTATCAATATAAATAATTGTATAAGTACTCTTATTTGACTTAACTTTGTATTCAAAGGACACTTCACAGCCAGCACCTGCAATTTGGAAATTAGATCATATTCTGATGGAAATAATTGATTGACTCGCACATCTTCATTTTTCAAAATTCTTACGACGTTCGACAACGGAGCGAATTTACACTTGCAGATACAATCTGACTACATGGTTCATCTATGTGTAATTCCACATCATTGTCGTCTGGTATAAGAGAATTATCTTCGCCATCAACTCTTCGAAGACTATCTTCATTTACGTTAAAACTATTACAATCTACAAATATTTCATCACCTTTGTCATGGTTACCATCATTGTCCGTTCGAATATGTTCCTCTTTGCTATTCATATTTGCAACTTGTTCTTCACCCTCTATTAGTAATAAATGTCCTTTATCACCAAACTCTTCTTGATTTTCAACAACTTCATTTGACAGGGTTACACAAAGAAAAGTTTCTCTACAGACAAATACAAACCGCTTCACATTATTGTCACAATCAATGATGGTCGGAGCAGCTGGAACTTTAGACATTATAGGGACAAGAGTTGAAATCTCTATTTTGTACAACCTTATCGACATTCAACATATCTTGGACTTTATCATACAATTCCACATAAGAAATTATTTTAGCAACAAGAATAAGAGTTGTTTTCCCTTTTTCATTCCCTACATATTTTCATTTCCATGCACCTTCAACTGACTGCTTGTATTCAATTGGATAACAAATTGATATCTATACCATATTCGTGATGTCAATATATCGTTATCGATTGCAGAAAACGATATTTAAGTCATTATGTCAGAAGAAAATCAAATATATATTTTACAGTAGAACAATGAAAATAATAGCCAAACATATCTTTACCAACATATATTTCACTCTAATTAATACAAATAAGGGATAGTGACAAAAATGTTGGGAAGTAACTCATATCAAATCTCTAATCCAATGATAAAATGAATTCAAAATCATTGTTGACAAATGAACACCATAAACATATATACAACAACATGAAGAAATGATTAAAAAAAATGGAGAAAGAAAAAAACCCAAATAATGAAAATTTACAATATCCCTCTTCTTCTCCAAATGTCCAACAAGAATGTTACAAGATTTTATTACTCACTGCAACCAAATGAGTGTTCATAGGAATGAGAATGTAGAGTTTATGGTTTCATTATGTAGAGAAAATGATGATAAGAAAATGAAAAGGGGTTGCATACCCGTAGAGCCGATTTTTGTAGAAGAAATGGAAGGTAGAATTCAATTATGGTTAAATAGAAACTAAAATGAGATTTAGGATAACAATGTCTTTTTGTATACAATGACATTTCAGTCATTTACAAATTGTATTTTTCATTTCTATATATCTTTAGGGCTTCTAACTATAAAACATGGATGTTAGACTTTCTAACCAAATATTTGGTTTAACCAAGCTCTTTAAAAGAAATCCCCGTATTATTAATCATTTCATCTTGAAGCCTGAGGAGAAAAGTTGGATTTTGAATTTTCTAATGGTGTTCAAGGTTTTAGATCAAAATATTAATTTTGCCATTTGCCTTGAAGCTGCAAAGAAATTTACAAACGTCGATGTCATGTCATTTCGGTTCGAATAGAGTTTGTAGAGTGATGATATAGGCTTTGAATTTCCTTCTGATTGAATTACGGGCGATCATTTCTAGGTAAAACCTAAGTTTTAGAAATCAGCTGGACTAAAACCAGAATTGGGTGACATTTGTCTCTATTTAGAGCTGAACATGTGACAAAATATACACTTTCCAGTCAATAATTTCATAAAGGGCTCATGGGTTTACATGGCTTTTTATGTAGTGTCAAATTTGGTTTTGAATTTCTTCAAAATGAAATGTGGGGAAGGATACAGAATATTATGAAGAAAAAAAAAATTATAGTGGGATAACAAATAATTACACTACAATTTTCTTCTAAGTGCTTAGACATATTGGTGATTATATATGGTGTAAGAAAGTAAAGGGGTACATTTAACTCATGATAAGAATTTGAACTGCTAATGTAGTAATCTAGGTGCCATCTTTGGTTAATAAAATCCCAAATTGATTCAAATATGGTTAGATTATTAGGAATTGGTTTATAAGGATAATTAGATATTTAAGATTGATTTCATTAGCATCTGGGAAAAAATTATTGATGGTTTGATTTTCTTAATCCTTCATGCGATTAGTCTGTTTAATATTAGAAATTAAACTGAAGATAGTCTTGTGAACTCTAGTAGTACAAGTGGTACATTCAACGATTTACTTTATAACCCATGGATGCTTATTATTGTTGTAACATTAAAAAGTTTCAAACTTAGAATTAATGTTGCAGTTTTATTTTTATTCTTTTAATTTGCAGTTATAATGCAAAGTTAAAACACCATTATATTAAGGAAGAATTGCAGCCAAGGTACCAAATATTTCATTTTATTGTAGATTTGATCCAAACCTTCCCTTTATGCCATCTACGGTACCAAACTTTTCAAAATTCACAGGTGAATTCCAAATCCACCCCACCCATAGTATTAAATAATGAAAATGCTTTCATCTTCCTCCATTCTCCACCCCACCTACCAGACCATCCCACCATCCATCAACCACAACAAAATCCACCATCTGCCCCAAAACAAATCCGGCATTAGTATCTTATTTCTTATCCCTCCACCTTTGCCACCACACAAAACCTTCCATCCCCATCGCCATCATCATTGCCACCTTCCACCGTGTAGCACAAGAGTAGCATCACACTTCTTGCCTTCCTCCTCCATTGCCACCTCATTTTCTGTCGCCACTCTCAAGCCATTTATTACAACTTCAAATCCCATTTCCATCCCCAACATTAAAATGCTTTCATTATCCAATTCCGATCTAAATCCCAAACCCAGTGAATTCGTCGAACCCCACCCCACCACTTTTCCCATCCCCGCCCAGTGAATTCGTCCAAATCCTAAAAGCAGGAGCACCAGTGTTAGCAATCTTCATAGAATCCAAAAAGGCTTTTACGGTTTCATACTCCAATAAATTAGAACTCTTTTCAAGCACAAAAATACTAACGCGTATGACCTCTTGAGATTATGAGTATTAGAGAATGAGCACAAATGGGTAATTAAAGAATTGGTAAGGGGTTTACTAGGGAAAGAAGAACAGTTTGTGAGAGTCTTGAATGATTTCCATGCCTTGTCTGTGTTACGGTTAAAAAATGGATTATTGGAGGATGGTTTCATTATTGGACTTCTGTGATTTGGTAAGGAATTTTGGGCCAGATATTCTTGGATTTTTTGTAAGCATTCTTGGGATTTTGTGGTTCTTTTTTGCCAGCTTTTGAGGTGGAGATGGGGCTTGTGGTAATGACTGGGTGGGTGTGGTTTTAGTTTTGGGGTGAAAGAGTTGGGGAAGAAAGAGATGGTTGGGTGGTTGTGAAGTGATTTTTAAATTTTGATTTTAATAGAGAGAATGTGCTCTATCAAAAATACCCTTACCTTATTTGTGGAAAATTATAAAAAAATTTATTTCTGGAGTCAATTGACAATTTTTGGGGTCAAACAGACCGAATTCGTTTTATTAGACTTAACCTGTGAATTTTTGAAAGGTTTGCTATAGTGGGTGACACAAATGAAAGGTTTGGTACCGCTACTGCAATTATCCCTTATATTAAATGAAACATCTATTTTAATGAATTAAATATTCATTATTGTTGGGGTTAATTTTACTAATTGTTTATGTAATGATGCTGGGATCATATTGTTGCAGTAACTACCAAGTATAAATCCTCCCAAGTGTTATATCTGTTGTTTTTGGAGTATAAATCCCTCATTCGAACAACTTGAGGATATAAATTCGAGTCCACCGACTTCACGATATTTTCTTAAAACGAATTTGCTATCTTCAAAGGTGCTAAAGGTGTTCAACAATCGTTTCCAGGATAAAACAAATTTTGTCTCCTACAGAAGTAGTACAACAATCTATAGAAGTTCCAAGGAACTCAATGCAGTGTTTTTACTTCGAGAACAATATTAGAACAAGAGAGAGAATGAGATTCAATGCAGAGAAAAATATAACTGCTCATTTTCAGATTTCCTTTATTTTTTCATTTTTAATGATGGGGTATATCATGAATTGGAAGTGAAAGGATATACGGGTATTAAAAATCTTATACATGTGTGCTAAATATCCATGACAATTGACATCAACTTGATGACCACAATGATGGTAATTAATAAATTAATATAGTCATCCATATATGTGATGTGTACGTTTGAGTAAGGTTTATATTGATGGTTGACAGTCTTGGTCGACTATAAAGATCACTATTATATTGTGATTGAGAATTATTTGATAATGAATTATTGTATCTTTGGAATGTAGGGGTGTTTAAAAAATTCCAGAGATGTACATATTATATATTTTATTATTCTTAGATGTAAAACTGACTTTTGAAAAATGTTGAAAATAAAATTGTAGACCTGCAAGTAAATATAAGAGCTGAACGGATGCATTTGTTTGAACATGTTACTAGAAGTCAATTTTTAAATTTTATTTGTTTATCTTGTTATGATTAAATATATGACATTGATATTTTGCAAATCTTTTAGAAGACTTTATAGATGTACAGATTGCAAGCGCAGGATATGAGCTTGTAAATATTATGGTACAATTTATTGTCCAAGAGGGACGAGAATAAATATAGTTCGAGATGGACATACATAATTTATCGAGGGGGATGCACTTAAAGCCATAAGGGAGTCACCTCCGGGAGTAATCCAACCTTTGTGATTTGAGATCTCATGAAGAAGGTTCAATGTGGTAGAAACAACCATCACTGAGTGACTTGTAATAGCACTATTTTATTTGTACTCATCCCTATAGTTATAATCCTAATAATAATGTGATTTTAGGAAGAGTTTAACCCTAAATGAGTGTCGAAATGAGAATTCGTGCGCACCCTTGGAGGACTCACCTATGTAAAAGTTGATATGAGGTTGTGGCTATGTGATTGTACTATTCCCTAAAGACTCTTATTAGAATTTAGATTAGAGCGCGTGACCATTAAGAGCGATACCCACTATGAACTAAAGCCTAAATCAATTCTGTGTGTGGAACAATTGAAGTTTGGCCAAAGAGACATAATTCAAAACTTAGTCCATTATGGCTCCCTCAAATGAAAATTGTTATCACTAAATGTGGTTCAAATCCAAAAGACACATATGGCTATTGCACAGTATAACTTTTCCACTATATAATATATATTATCTATTTTGAAAGATTAAAACTTGTTGAAGATTGTTCTAACTTATGAAAGTCTTAACTCTAAAAATAAAAGATTAGTTTTAATTTTCAATTTTTCTTTGTCTTTATTTCAGTTTTTAACATGAAATTAAAACCAATAATTTTAGAGTAGCTTACATTTTAAGTGGATTAACTTTTCATTATTGTGGAGGTTGATTTTTCCCTATAAAAGGGGTTGCTTTTCACAACTTGGAAAAAAAAACTTGAAAGGATATTCTTTGTACATTTTGTACTATTTTGGCAACACGATAAAGATTTGTTCTTTATCTTCCTATGATTGTGCCTATAAAAGGTTAACCAGCTGTGAGCTATATGGGCTTTATGTTGGAGCCGTATAGTGTCGAAATTACCTACTAGAAATATTGTTCAAAAGTTAATAAAATTGTTTGTGGAATAAAAATGGATTTGGTGGCCAAATGATGAACTATGCGACTGTATAGTTCAATTTGACATGTGGTCGCATAGCCTTATACTGGGGCTAAAGGCCCCGTGATTACTTTAATCATGCGGTTGCATAGGTTTGGCCTATGCGACTGCATAGAGATAAAAAATAACCATTTTATGATCATTGCTATTTGAATTTTGGTGGCTTTTCATCTGATTTTGGTACCATTTCGTGGAAGACTATTGAGGCCTATATATAGGTGATCGATGTTCAAAGGCAAGATGATTAAAATTATTCTTAGAAACATATTTTATTCCACACATCATTGAAATCCCTTCTTACATATTCAAAATTTCCATTTTTTTTGTTCTTCAAGTTTTAGAAGATTTTCACAAGTGCTTAAGTGTTAAATCCTTTATATGGCTTGATTAATCCTGTAAACCATTTGTCATAATCCCTTTAAGCACCATTTCAATCCGAGAGGGGGCAAATATAGTTTGAGGACAACGTTTTCGTGTTCGGGCCTTATTTTCATCTCTTCTTTGATATTCCTTTTGTTTTCTCTATTTTTTCAGGTATGTTGTTCTTTGCTTTCATCTCCAATCCCTCCTTGTAAAAGCAATTATAGACAACAATCTCAAACTATATCTTTGCGCAATGGAGAATGAAAGCACTATGGCGACGATCAAATTGATGAATCAAGATCTTGTTCGATTGGATCGCTTTGATGGAACCAATTTCACGATATGGAAAGATAAATTGAAGCTCTTACTAACTGCATTGAAGATATTCTACATCCTTGGTCCGGATTTGGCATCGTTACTGGAACTAACAAATGGAGAAACCGATGTCGTAAGAGTCGAAAGACAAAAAAGCCAAGAAAAAGAACTCACATGCCGTGGTCACGTTCTCAATGTGTTATCCGACCGGTTATATGATCTCTACATTAACACATCATGGGCAAAGGAAATCTAGAATGCTTTGTAAAGTAAGTACAAAGCTGAAGAAGAAGAAGGTACAAAGAAATTCATAGTTTCAAGGTACTTTGATTTAAATTTCTTGAGAATATTTCCCTTCTTTCCCAAATTCATGAATTATAAGTTCTTGTCAACAAGTTGAAAGCAGTCAAAATTAAAATTCGGAAACTTTCCAAGTGGGAGCAATTATTGTAAAACTTCCCAGAACTTGGAAAGGATATTGGAAGAAAACAATGCATAGTTCCGAAGACTATTCTTTGGAACAATTGTAGAAACATCTTCAAATTGAGAAAGAATCGAGGACAAGAGATAAGAATGACAATTCTTATTAAGGCACTTCAAAAGCCATTGACGTGGAAAAGACCGAGTCTTTTAATAAATCCAACAAGAGAAAGCCTCTAAGGAACTTTAATAAGTTCAAGAATAAGACCAAAGGTAGTTGTTTCGTGTGTGGAAAACCTGGACTTTATGTAAAAGAATTTCAACACCGGAAAAGAAACAACTCCGAAGGAAAAGTGAAATCCATCAAGGAAGAAAACATTGTGGCCACCGTAAGCGAAATTAATGCTATCAAGGGAAAGGTTCCCGGTTGGTGGCATGATACGTGTGCAACTATACATATTTCATATGATAAGTCTTTATTCAGGACTTATTATGAAGTGGATGGAGAATAAGAGATTTCGATGGGTAACGAAGTTCAATCCAAAGTGTTTGGAAAAGGAATGTAGAGATCATTTTCACTTCTGACAAGAACGTTACCTTGACAAATGTGTTACATGTTCTTGATATGAATAGAAACCATGTTCTTGATATGAATAGAAACCTGGTTAGCGAAAATCTCTTAGGAAAATCAGGCATAAAATATGTTTATGAATCCGATAAACTTGTACTATCCCTAAATGGAAAATTTGTTGGAAAATGCTAGCTTTGTGAATGAATGGTCAAATTATGTACCGTTGACCAATTGATTAATAATAAAGTTGATTTTTCTTATATTGTTGATTTGTTTACTTTATGGCATGATAGATTAGGTCACATAGGTAAGAGTACCATGAAAAGAATGTTAAAATGTGACTTAATATCATATAATGAAAGTGATGCATTTAAATGTGAAACTTATGTAGAATCTAAAATGACTAAGAAACCATATCAAAGTGTAAAAAGAACTACTAGTATCCTAGAATTAATTCATACGGATATATGTGAATTAAATAGCATGTTGACTAGAGGTGGAAATAGGTATTTTATTACCTTTATAGATGATTATTCTAGATATACATATATCTATTTGATCAAGCATAAACATGAAGCCTTTGACATGTTTAAAGTATATAAAAATGAAGGTGAAAATCAATTAAGTAAGAAGATAAAAACTCTAAGACATAATAGAGGGGTGAGTATTTTTCCAGTGATTTTAACTCGTTTTGTGAACAACAAGACATTATTCATCAATGTTTTGCACTTAGGACACCCGAACAAAATGGTTTGGCTAAAAGAAAAAATAAAACTTTAGTTGAAATGATAAATGCCATGTTAATTTATGCTAAGCTGTCATTTAATTTATGGGGTGAAGCAATATTGAGTGCATGTAGGATATTGAATAGAATTCCTTCAAATTTTACTAAGGTTTCTCCATATAAATTGTGAAAATTAAGAAAACCAAACATTAGATACTTCAAAATGTGGGGGTGTTTTGTTTATTGTAAAAACACGTACCCTAATAGGACCAAGTTAGGTCCAAGAAGCATCAAACATGCTTTTGTTGGATATGCTAGTAATAGCAAATCAGATATATTGTTGAATTTGGAGTCCAATGTGATTATAGAATCCAGCGATGTAGATTTTTTCGAGAATTCACAATTTTGGAAAATGAATTATGTGAAATTAATAAAGAAATCCCAAGCTCTAGTGGAACACAAGATAAAACAACTTCTAAATATATTAATGAATCTAGTGAAGCTCGACGGAGTAAAAGAACTCGAATTGAGAAGTCTTTAGGACATGATGAAATTGACTCTCAACTTATTTCGTTCTACTTAGTAGAAGGAAATGAGAAGAATGTTTTAAGAACAATTCCTTTGTTTTACAAGTGGAAACCGATCCTAAAACTTATAGAGAAGTTATGAATTCTCGAGATAGCATTTTTTGGAAAGATGCAATTAAGGATGAAATGGATTCAATTATGTCAAACAATACATGAGAACTTGTCGATTTGCCACCGGGATCCAAACCTATTGGATGTAAATGGGTGTTTAGGAGAAAATACAATGTTGATGGTTCTCTTAATATGTTTAAGGCTAAACTAGTAGCAAAAGGTTATCGACAAAAGAAATGAATAGACTATTTTGATACTTATGTACCGGTAACTAGAATAACATCAATTAGGACATTATTCGCATTAGCTTCTATACATGACTTGCATGTTCATCAAATGGATGTCAAAACGGTATTTTTGAACGGGGATCTTGATGAGGAGGTTTATATGGAACAACCTAAGGGTTTGCTCTACCCGAAAAGGAACGTAAATTGTGCAAATTAGTAAAGTCATTATACGGTTTGAAGCAAACTTCTAAGAAATGTCATGAAAAATTCGATTTAGCCATCATTTTATTTGGTTTTAAACATAATAGCATAGATAAATGTTTGTATTCTAAAGTATGCGATGATTATGTGATATTCATTTGCTTATATGTTGATGACGTGTTGATTTTGAGTAATCACATGGAAAGAATAAAAGAAATGAAATTAGCGGGGGTTATCATTTAAGTTAATCACATTATATCGAGAATGTGATAAATAAGTTCAAAATTTTGAAAATAAAAGAATATAGTACCCCTATTAATCCAAGTTCAAAATTAATAAAGAATGATGGAAGAGCAGTTGCTCAATTAGAGTATAAAAGTGTTATAGGAAGTCTAATGTATGTAGTTCAATGCACAAGACCAGACATATCATTTGCAATTAGTAGCTTAGTAGATTTACTAATAATCCGAGCAATGATCATTAGAAGGCCATTGAAAGAGTTCTTAGATATTTAAAGAAAACCAAGAACTTAGGTCTACAATACACTAAATTCACGACTGTATTGGAAAGATTTACAAATGCTAGTTGGATATCTAGCACGGGTTAAAGTAAATCTACTTCGGGTTGGGTGTTTACTCTTGGAGGATGAGTTGTTTCTTGGAAATCAAATAAACAAACATGCATAACACACTTGACTATAGAATTCGAATTTGTAGCACTATTAAAAACTGATAAAGAAGTTGAGTGGCTTAAGGATCTACTCTATGAGATACCTTAAGGACCAAAGGTTACATCATCAATATCTATCATGTACAATAGTCAAGCCACGTTAGCAAAAGCATGCAATAATGTATACAACGAAATGTCTAGACATATGAGTCTTAAACATGACTACATAACGAAATTAATCAAGGATGGAATAATTTCCTTAAATTATGTTAAGTCAATTGAAAATTTATTGGATCATTTAACTCAACCTCTAAATAGAGATTTAGTGACATCTACTTCAAGTAGAATGAGGTTGAAACTCTTAAACTAAAGGTCCATCAATGATAGCAACTCTACATGTCATTACTTATCAAGTAATCTATAGATTCAAATGGTAACAAAAAGTCGTTGGATATATGGATAGTTTTAGCATTATATAATCCGAAATAACCCTATTCCAATTAATTAATGCTGGTTGTTATTGAAATGAGGAGCTGAGTTTTAAAACTCTTAATGAAGTTCAGTACTAAGTACAAGTATCTCTAAAAGTAACAAAGATACTAAAAGAACTTTACCTAGATGAACTTCGAGGTGGTGCCGCCTCAATAGAGAGTTAGAGTTTCTCTCTTAAAAGTTTGTTGAAATTGATAAACTCAAGGCCATATTAGCGCTAAGCGAGATTGAGGAACTTGAGAACATGTAGTACTTGTGTGTGTGTGTGTGTTCTTACTGGTATTGTCATATGGAATAATTGGTTCAAAGCTTTCATGCTACCTTTAATTCCGACTTGACTTTGTTTGAATTACACTATGGTTAGATTCAAATAGAAAGATATCTAATCCTTATGCATAAGTATTGTATATTTTGAATATAAAATTTTATTAAAGTTTTGAACAAGTTGGGGATTGACGGAAATATTGTTCAAAAGTTAATAAAATTGTTTGTGGAATATAAATGGATTTGGAGGCCAAATGATGAACTATGCGACCGCAAAATTCAATTTAGCATGCGGTTGCATAGCTTTATACTGGGGCTAAAGGCCCCATGACTGCTTTAACTATGCGGTCGCATAGGTTTGGCCTATGCTACATCATAGAGATAAAAAAAATAGCCGTTTTATGGCCATTGCTATTTGAATTTTAGTCACTTTTCATCTGATTTTGGTACCATTTCGTGGAAGACTATTGAGGCCTATATAGGTGATCAATGTTCAAAGGCAAGATGATGAAAATCATTCTTAGAAACATATTTTATTCCACACATCATTGAAATCCCTTCTCACATATTCAAAATTTCCATTTTTTATGTTCTTCAAGTTTTAGAAGATTTTCACTAGTGCTTAAGTGTTAAATCTTTCACAATACTTGATTAATCCTGCAAACTATTTATCATAATCCCTTTAAGTATCATTTTCAATTCGAGATGGGGCATATATAATTTGAGGACAATGTTTTTTGTGTTCGGACCATATTTTCATCTCTTCTTCGACCTTCCTTTTGTTTTCTGAATTTTTTTAGGTTTTTTGTTCTTTGCTTTCATCTCCAATCCCTCCTTATAGAAGCAATTATAGACAACAATACCCACACGAAGGGGAGACAACACGACTTTAAGACAACGTCCTTGACGTGACTTTCTAAGGCTTGCTTTCTAAATCTCTTCCCTTCTTTACATTATATTATTGTTGAATTATATATTTTTATATTAATTATAATTGTTGTGTTAATTATAATTTGTCAACACACAAATCATCCATTTTCCCAACACTATGTACACAGAGAGCTCTTGTTTTTAAGTCGCTACTTGTAGTTACAATCCCTTTTATCACAGCATGTTTAAATGAGTTTGAATTAGAAATTTGTTTCGAGCTTGAACCGCTTTGCTTCTTGGAAATCTTCTTGTTTTTCATTGTGAGACAATTTGAGAAGCTAAAGGTGGTATGCACATACGACTGGTCATGTCTCAGAACTCTATTGCTCAGCTTTCATCTGTTTCTGTATTGTTTCATCAAGTTTAATCTATTTTATTTCCTGAATATTAGATTTGATAAAGGTTTTATGCTGTGTGTTCTATGGGATCAGTTAACCACAAACATCTAAGTTCACTCCATTTGGTTTTTTTTTTTTTGGGCATGGTTTTAACAATAATAGTTCTTTTTATCTCTTTCACTTTTATATGATGTAAGAATATTGATTAATGTTCAAATGTATAAGAGAAGACGCGATTAATGTTAAAAATAGGTTATTTTATTTCTCCTTATTTTGTTCGTGAAACTAGTCTTTCAATTTTGAGTTGACAACAAAAAGATGGATAAAAGTATGAAAAAGAATTGTACAATTGGATTCCCAGTGTATTCCTATTTCCCGAAAGTGTAGTTCGAATTTTTCAGATGATGCTCCCATCTGGAATCACTGCACTTCTTAATATTATAACTATCCCTCCTGAGATGATATATCCATTCTTTTCATTGTTTCCATCTTGCACATTATCCCTGTTTATAATCTGCATTACATACATACATGTATAAAAGTGCATTCTATTTTCAACATTTTCCCTTTACGGGATTACTAATTTATATTCAAAATAGGAAAAATTTGATCGAATGATTGCACGTACCAGAACATTTCTGCCGATCCTTGCATTCTTGTCAATTATAGCTTTTCTTATGTGTGAACCTTCTCCTATTCCAACAGGAATGCAGACACCTCTCTCTTCCCCGGCGCCATTCTGGATATTGTTTGTCTGTTACATAGTTACATTCAAGAAACAAGATATTCAGGACAAAAGGTGAGTAGTTAAAATTCACTCTTCTTGTTGATCGAATAAAATTGCAGAAAAAAAACAAAAAAAATTGTGCGCTTCTTACTTGATAGGTATCGGAACCCATAATGACTGAATCTTCGATGATGACTCCCTCACCAATTATTGTTCTCATTCCTACAACCGTACCTTTTATCATGCATTTCTGTTTGTAAGGAACACAAGAAACGACAGATCAAACAGTTTTGCATATATCGTTTGTGATATGAATGAAAATTTTATGTATATTGGAATTCTGCTTCTTACGCTGAGAATGCAACCATCCCCAATGACAGAATCTGTAATAAGAGCATCGGTTATTAGAGTCGGAGGCAGATTCCGAGGTAAAGTGTAAACTGGAGAGTCTTTGTCGTAGAAGCTGCTTACAAAAGATGATGTATTCAGTAAAATGATGCATAGATTTTATTCTTTCATCTGTTCTGATATTTGAAGTTACTTACCTGTATGCATTCTTTGTTTTTCTGGTGCTTTCCATGCTAGCTCGGTAGTAAGCTCCTATGCTTCTCATGTCCTCCCAAAGACCATCAAATTGATAAGCACAGATCTAGACATTACATGAAAATAAGATTTCCTCGTATTATATAAGGTGGGAAACCGATGGAATCCATGAATTAACAAAAGTAATTTAAAAAAAAAAAAACCAACCTTCATTCCTAGGGAAATTGCACCTGGAATTACTTCACTTCTCAAGTCATTCGCTAAAGGAAAATATTCCATCAGGAGCTTTCTCATGATATTTTTGTTAACGACACAGACTCCCATGCTGGGGAAATTATGATGACCATTGTCATTGAATTTCACCGAATTCTTTACCTGAAAATTCGGATTACATATAAAATATCATGTTCTGTTGCTTGTTGACAGCTTAGATTTCATATAATACACTATCTATTAAGAAAAAAAGAAGGTATGAGGTGACTTACTGACATGGACTTCAAAGGGTCCATCATAGGATTCTCTCTATAATCGATAACTTGGCTTTGAGCATTTAATTTGAAAATTCCGAATCCTAAATCTTCATCTCTTGAACTACTCAATACTGAGACAGTTATATCAGCTTTACTGTTCCGGTGAGCCTCTATAAGTTTCTGGTAGTCCATTTTATAAAGGTGGTAGCCAGGAAGAACTAGAAACTCAATGACCGGATACTCCTCGAGCACCCACAAACACCTTCTTATTGCATCAGCAGTTCCCTAAAGAATGTTGGAACGTACACTGAAGTGAAAATCAAAAAAGAATTTAATGAAGTAGATCTAACTGCAATGTTATTCATTTAACCTGAAACCAGTCATGGTCTTCTGGACTCTGATACGCTGCTATAACTTCAACGAATCCATCTTTTCCAAGACGCGCCCCAGCATAAGCTCTTGAAAGGTGAGAATTTAGAGAAGTAGAGTTAAACTGCGTAAGAGCGTAGATTTTGGTAATGTTGCTATTGATGCAATTGCTGACAACTGCATCAATTAGTCTGTAATTTCCAGATATAGGAATGGCACCTTCTGCTCTTCGCTTTGTCAATGGATAGAGTTGTGAATGTGAACCATCACCAAAAACAATTGCTGCGACGCTCTGACACTTAAAACGCGTCAATTCAATCATAAGATACATTCATTGTTAACAACATACAAAGTTAGGAAATGTAGCAAAATATTGAACTCGAAAAATTATGACCTGGTTTGCTGGGGGATACAGAAAAGTTGGACATTCATACTTCTGTGAATTTGTTACCGACAAAATTTTAGGAAAGGCTGTATTGAGGTTTGATGCAGGTTTATAACAGTTAGAGGGAAGCCTAATTTTGAGATTGAATGAAGAAGAGAGAGACATCAGATTAAAAGAATTGAATCGATGATAATATTTTTGTTAATTTCCTTAGCTTCTTCATCCCTCCAATAAGAATTTAAGAGGGAGAGTAACAAGGGAATATTTAGGTTTCTTCTTCCTCATGAGATGAATGTCTAATCATCAAATACCAAGTAAAGTGAAGACAATATTTTTAGTGCTTAACAAATCACGTGTATTTTCCCCTGTGACAATGTTTCTCTTGAGAAGACCATTTCGACCTTCCCTTATTTTGGATACCTGTTCGTGTTCTTCCTTCTGTTACATGAATAGAAAGAGTTGTTACAACCAAGGAGGGGCATTCTAGTCTTTACATTTTTGGAGCTTTGAGGAATATACATTGAGAATGGAGTGGGTGCCAAGGTAGGCACTGTCTCCAGCTTTTCATGTATTATAGTTTCTTTGTCCCATAATCTTGTGATCACGTGACTGATAAGCTTAGACACAATTCTATTTACGATTTGCAATTATTTACCAATTAAAGACATTCTTAACGACAAAAAATATCCTAACAAATCCCCGTACCCTTTTCACCAGAAAGCGTCTTATTCAATGCATTTACTAGCAAGAAATATCCCGCAATGTTGTGGAAGGTTTCATGCAGAGGACAAAGGAACAAAACTGAAGATATAGCTTAGTTAATACGCCTTGGCTTAAAATTGTCTTCAATGTTGTTGGTGTTAGAAAATATGGGTCATGAGTCGCCCATGTGGGTGACCCGACCTACAAGTTATTAAAGTGAATTGGAGGGAATAGTTTGAAAAGAATTCAAACTCGTAACTTCTCTCAACGCCCACCAACTTTCAAGCTTTTACATAACTTTGTTTTGCATTTAGAAGAGATAAAAAAGTTCACAATAAAATGGTGAAAATTCGTATGGAAAATATCACCAAAATTGAAAGGCACCAAAAATCACTATTTTAATATGAAAACTCACAAAAATTGGCACTTATGTTGTGGCTAATAATCCCCTTCCCCTGTGATCGGGATTAGGACCATTGGAGTGCAAAAAATTTGTAGATTTGGAGTTTTGGAAAGTAAGGTGATTCAATCATTCAAAAGATCTTGGAATTTATCATTTCAAGTAAGTATCTTAACCCGAAATTCATGTTAAAATATACTGTAAATTACTCTATTGGTATTAGAGTCATAAAGTTGAATTCCTTGCTGTAATACATGCTTAAATATGTCGTTACATGATACAATTGGGATATTAATTTTATATGTAAAGTTTTGAAACCTCGTGTGGTCTTTAATGACATCTTTTGATAATTTACTGATTTCTATAAATTAATAATTATGCAGTAAAATTAGTATTGTTAGAAAGGGATTTTAATGAGCTCCACAACCATATAAAGGACTTAGATTTTGGAGTTAAAACGAAGAAGTTATGAGGTTTTGAAATTTGGATGTAAATCTGAATTTTTACATAAAGATTGGTAAAATTCGAAACTTTATCACATGATAACTTCTTCTACATTGTGTTTCATGCTTCCCATTTGGTATGGTTGGATAGATCTTCTCAAAACCTTTCTAACGATATAAAGATCATTAATTTTTGGTGTTGACATGAAGAAGTTATGGCCTTTCAAAATTTGGATGTAATTCTAATTTTTTTTAAAAAGATTGATAAAATTTGAAACTTCATCACATGATTACTCTTCTACACTATGTTTCATGCTTCTCATTTGGTATGGTTGGATAGATCTTCTCAAAACATTTCCAATGATATAAAAAATCATTAATTTTGCTCTTAAAATGAAAAAGTTATGATTTCTCGAAATTTTGTTGAAAATCTGAATATTTTGCATTTTTTTTTTTTTTTTTGCAATGTTCACTCTCTGGCAGATCTATTAATATCCCAAACATGGCCTTAAACATTGATTTTGTAAAATCTAACTACATAAATGAATTCAGAACGTTGAAATTAGTTGGAATGACCAATTGAAAAGTTTTTTTGAGAACGAAGTGGTAGCGCTAACTCGCCCCAATTTTTTTTATTAATTTAAGAAAATTATTACAGATTGGTCCAGCAAGTGAGGGTGTGTGAGGAACTCGATTTTAATTCTAGAAATTGCAGATTGGTTCCTGAATTATTCTTGATNCCCTTATTTTTTTGTAATATGAAAATATATTCTAAAAATATTTAAAATACCGCGTTTTATATACGTCTTGAGTTGTGTGGGTCTTTGATTAGGTTATATGATTTATTATAATTTGTTTTAAATTTTTGTGTTTGATCAGATATTGATGGATCTATGCACACTTACAGCATCTTTAGAGGGAAAACTAGAAAAGCAAAGATTATAAAACTTATTGAAATTAATAAATGGATCTGGAGCATGACCTAATGAGACACGTAAATATTTTTGTAACAATTTTTTTTTATAAGAATAATATGAGAATTCTGACTTCACTTCCCATTTGTCGGAATTGTGTTGCAATAAATATTAAAGCGATGTTGAGAGTCTGTATAATAAAACTTAAATGGTGTGAGTTTTATTTTTCGATTATAATTACAATTTTTTTCTAGAAGAATTAATTTGTGATATCATTGTACATGTCATAATTGGATAAACGTACATGTTTATACTTTTATTGCACATTATAAATTATCTTATTGAATTACATGATATCTATTAATTCGTGCATTATTATGAATGCTAAGGTAAGTTGAATAGTGAGATTTTTACTTAGACTTATTGATTATCAGTTGAGTGATAGTTCGATGATTGGAAGATTTAGAGAAAATTTTACTTAGAACTATTTGATTTATCAACTGAGTGGGAGTTCTAAAACTGGAAGAATTAATGTAATTCTCACTTATAACTTATGAAATTTTGCGTTATGAAATTAAGTCTATGATAATGAAACAATAGGATTGCGGACGATGATTAGGAACATAGTGAACTTTTGATTCTGTGCCTAACGTTGAAATATCGTATACGTTAATTTGCATTGATGCAAAATGATATATGTGCATAAATGGGTATTGATTGTGTATAAAATTTCTCTAAAATCTGGTAGATCATGGCATCAAAATATATAGTTGTTGACCTTATTAAAGGTGACAAGCTAAATGTAATAACATTTGATATAATAAGTTTTTCACTTAGAAAAACATGATATTTTAGATAGCATCAACCACGTAATTGAAAACCTGATGTGGGTCAAACTACTCTAGAAAATAAAGATCAAGAACTCTGTCAAGTACGGAAAAACTAGATTATAGTACTTGAGCATTTGAATTGTTAACTTTTGTTATAAATGATCTTTTATTTCTCAAATGTGACTGAGCTGAGATGGTTAACATAGTGTTAACAATTTTTTTGTTGGTCACAAAATTTTTTTTTTTGTGAGTAGTAAATTTAAATTAGTCTCATTTCAATGGATGGGAACTTTGAAGGTCAATGTGACTTATGGATTGAAGTGTCAATTCCTCTATTAACACTACGTACCGTGTGAATTAAAAGACGTGCGACTTGATGTTGTTAAATCTCGAGGACGTGCTTGTGTAGCAAAGTTCTAGTTTGCAAAAGATTTCGGATCTTAAGTTTTAAATGAACTAAAACAAATGCGGATAATAAGAAGATTGAAAAATGGACCAAGAAGAACGTATTAGATAGAAATACGTGAAAGTGGTTTTGGTAGTGGAACATATTATAAAAGTTCAAGTGTTTCAACCACACGGTTTGAATCTCTTAGCTCGAAAGTAGTTAGGCTAAAGAATATAACACTTGAATATATTTTTTTAGTGTTGTTTACGTATCAACACTATACATATTAGACATTATCTTGTGTGGATAATGAATTCAAGAGTTACAAACTCATTTTATATGAGATCAAGAAGTGTCTTTAATCTACTGTCAAGTCTTTGACTTGATACATAAATATATACAAATAACGAAAATGGAGTGGAGTGGAGGTTTATATGACTGATACTGCAACTTAGTGTTGCAAAATGGAGAAAATGACCTCCTATTTCATATTAAGATAGTATCAAAGGCTCAACTAAAATTGATCTCAGCGTTTGTTCTTCTAAAAGTGGTCTATTACTTGAACTTAGACGTGGTAGTTCTATTCATCAGTTGTGATGTTTAATTATGGTTCAGATATTTGTGCAATGGTTTGATATTTTGAGTTGAGAAAACCATTCAAGCTGTAAGAGTTAAACTTCCATTGAGTAAATCCATTTTCTTTATATATAGAGATGAAATTTCATATTTTCATTATATTTATAAATGGATTCACGTAATTCAGTTGTATCTCCGATTTTCATAAGTTAAGAATATTATTGAATGTGATGAGATTTTGAGAATTGTTTGAGAGCGTGAATCTCTATCACGAGAGATCTATAATCCAGGTAATGAAAGAAAAATTCTCATTGGATTGATTATTTCTTGATCACCAATAATTATATGGTTTATTGGAAAGAAAGAACAAAATATTATTGAATGTGATGAGACTTGAAATAATGCAGTCTAATTTATGTATTTTCTATTGGGAAGAATATTGGTTAACTGCAATGTGTCACTTAATGAATTTTTCTTAATGTTATTACATTCAGAATATATAAGCTTTGGACACGAGATAACCAAATATGGGTTGTCTTAGACTCATAATTGATTATGTAAGTTCTTGATAATGAGTTTGGGAACATGAATATATCAAGAACGAGATGTATCTCTAAGATACACATAACAGTTCAAAAATGTACTTAAGTGAGATTTTAGATGGATGGATATTATGTCACAAAATATGACATTTGATATTTTTTTCCTAATAGGGGAGAAACTTTTGTAGAATATTATTGAAATTGATATTATGTGTATTGATGAATCAGTTTTGAATACATAAGAGTTGGTTTAAACTGATTCAAGTGGCAGTAATCTATTTACGAGTGTGAGCTATCTATCCGAATGGGAGTTAACTAAGAACTATATAATTTCAATTATTCTTAGTTCCAAATGAGAATTAAGAACTATTTAATTTCAATGATTATTGATTCAGAAATCCAGTAGAGAAATTTGAAGAAAGTGATGGATAGTATATATGGAGTATAGAATTCCAACCTAATTTGAGACGTGGTGGAAATTATAATTGGACATTATGTTTATTGAAAATATTCAGGTTCTTAAAAACCAAATGGAAGACTAATGAGTCTAGGATAAATAAATCTCATTTTTTAAAAAGAATTGTTATACTCAATATTGAGTATATTGAGTCAGACAAATTTTTTTCTTAGCAGTCAGATTCACTTCTATACATTGATACTAACCATGATAGCGTGTTTAAGTTTAGATTACATCAAATAGACTTATAGACTGTATTTTCATTATCAATTGAGAATTGATTGAAAAGATCTACATGAATCGATTTGTAAGTTTCATGTTAAAAGCTTCTATAGTATTATGGTAACTTCTTAATTACACTTGTAGCCTAATATAGTCATCTTGACACTGATACTTGAGTTTTAACACGGTTTAAATCTCGTACAAAATTTTATCATGTGGATGAAGTTTACTATATTTATGTAAAAATTTGATGATAGGTTGTAATTTTAATTTTGATATTGATGACACTATATTGGCTAAACATGAGAAGGAATGTATTGAGACCATTTTGAAATGGTTGTCCTTAATTTTTGAGACGAAAGACATGCGTTTAGCAAATTGTATATTTTGTGTTAAAAAGATTCCACCGTTGATGCTCCCATATCGAAAGGTGATCATATGAGTCTTCATGTATGTCCAAGGACTCCATAAGTATACAAAGAAATATCCAGATGACCATATCTAGTGCGATTAAAAATTAGAAGTATGCTATGATGTATACTTATCCTAATATTTGTCATATCATGGATCTAGTCAATAGGTATCAATGTTGTCATTCGAAAGGATATTGTAATACCTAAAAGTGTTGATGTCAGTTATTCTATTTATTATCGAAGGAATAACTTGTGATTGGAACATGTATGCAAATATCGATAAAGATGAGAGTCAGTCAAGCACAAATAATTATTAGACTTACACAATCTTGGTATATAGAGTAGCAAGAAGCATATCTTGTTGTATATATATCTTGACAGTTGATGAAATTGTTTCGTATAGATGTACAATGGAATCTAATGATATTAGTTGAGAATATGAGATCAATGATAATGACGCAATTATCTCATGAGGATCTTAAATATCATGATGGAACTGAACACTCAATAATATTTT
The DNA here is from genome assembly GCA_903798255.1 of Fraxinus quadrangulata. Classification (NCBI taxonomy): domain Eukaryota; kingdom Viridiplantae; phylum Streptophyta; class Magnoliopsida; order Lamiales; family Oleaceae; genus Fraxinus; species Fraxinus quadrangulata. The sequence continues at coordinate 88,959 of CAIGRB010105748.1, forward strand.
CGTGAGAAACATTAGCAAAGAAAGTATATTTGCAATATATCTACGTAAATGATGATTTATAATCATCATACTCTAAAGATGTTTAGAAATATACTTGTTGGTAATATCGAATATCTAAAATTACGTAGAATATGATACTTAGTGTATTAGAAAACTCTTGATTGAATTTTATGTGCCTATAGATGAACAATTTTGAGTTCATGTGTAATCTATTGTTGGGATTACGAAATAATATTTTGCATGCACATATAAAGTATGTCAAACATGTTGAGATTGACTCACTTACATGAGTAATCGCCTCAGACATTTTGGAGTGTGTTGAGCTGNAACTTAGTGTTGCAAAATGGAGAAAATGACCTCCTATTTCATATTAAGATAGTATCAAAGGCTCAACTAAAATTGATCTCAGCGTTTGTTCTTCTAAAAGTGGTCTATTACTTGAACTTAGACGTGGTAGTTCTATTCATCAGTTGTGATGTTTAATTATGGTTCAGATATTTGTGCAATGGTTTGATATTTTGAGTTGAGAAAACCATTCAAGCTGTAAGAGTTAAACTTCCATTGAGTAAATCCATTTTCTTTATATATAGAGATGAAATTTCATATTTTCATTATATTTATAAATGGATTCACGTAATTCAGTTGTATCTCCGATTTTCATAAGTTAAGAATATTATTGAATGTGATGAGATTTTGAGAATTGTTTGAGAGCGTGAATCTCTATCACGAGAGATCTATAATCCAGGTAATGAAAGAAAAATTCTCATTGGATTGATTATTTCTTGATCACCAATAATTATATGGTTTATTGGAAAGAAAGAACAAAATATTATTGAATGTGATGAGACTTGAAATAATGCAGTCTAATTTATGTATTTTCTATTGGGAAGAATATTGGTTAACTGCAATGTGTCACTTAATGAATTTTTCTTAATGTTATTACATTCAGAATATATAAGCTTTGGACACGAGATAACCAAATATGGGTTGTCTTAGACTCATAATTGATTATGTAAGTTCTTGTTAATGAGTTTGGGAACATGAATATATCAAGAACGAGATGTATCTCTAAGATACACATAACAGTTCAAAAATGTACTTAAGTGAGATTTTAGATGGATGGATATTATGTCACAAAATATGACATTTGATATTTTTTTCCTTATAGTGGAGAAACTTTTGTAGAATATTATTGAAATTGATATTATGTGTATTGATGATGCAGTTTTGATTACATAAGAGTTGGTTTAAACTGATTCAAGTGGCAGTAATCTATTTACGAGTGTGAGCTATCTATCCGAATGGGAGTTAACTAAGAACTATATAATTTCAATTATTCTTAGTTCCAAATGAGAATTAAGAACTATTTAATTTCAATGATTATTGATTCAGAAATCCAGTAGAGAAATTTGAAGAAAGTGATGGATAGTATATATGGAGTATAGAATTCCAACCTAATTTGAGACGTGGTGGAAATTATAATTGGACATTATGTTTATTGAAAATATTCAGGTTCTTAAAAACCAAATGGAAGACTAATGAGTCTAGGATAAATAAATCTCATTTTTTAAAAAGAATTGTTATACTCAATATTGAGTATATTGAGTCAGACAAATTTTTTTCTTAGCAGTCAGATTCACTTCTATACGTTGATACTAACCATGATAGCGTGTTTAAGTTTAGATTACATCAAATAGACTTATAGACTGTATTTTCATTATCAATTGAGAATTGATTGAAAAGATCTACATGAATCGATTTGTAAGTTTCATGTTAAAAGCTTCTATAGTATTATGGTAACTTCTTAATTACACTTGTAGCCTAATATAGTCATCTTGACACTGATACTTGAGTTTTAACACGGTTTAAATCTCGTACAAAATTTTATCATGTGGATGAAGTTTACTATATTTATGTAAAAATTTGATGATAGGTTGTAATTTTAATTTTGATATTGATGACACTATATTGGCTAAACATGAGAAGGAATGTATTGAGACCATTTTGAAATGGTTGTCCTTAATTTTTGAGACGAAAGACATGCGTTTAGCAAATTGTATATTTTGTGTTAAAAAGATTCCACCGTTGATGCTCCCATATCGAAAGGTGATCATATGAGTCTT
>CAIGRB010105755.1:11070-22214 GCA_903798255.1 Fraxinus quadrangulata
CTTAACTTATTTATATTATTTATCAAGAGATGAATTCTATTATAAAATCACTTTGAATTGTGGGTCATATTGAGGTCCCGTAAAGCTCAATAGTGTGGGTCATATTGAGGTCCCGTAAAGTTCAATAGCGTGGATCGTGTTGAGGTCCTGAAAAGCTCAACGTTGTAAAAGAATTGGTGCTCCTTGGTTGTAAGTCATCGAAAGCGTTGTAAATGGTTGGATTGCACCATAAGTCAATCAACATAGTGAAAAAGGCCTTGCTAGTGCTCGAGAGCTTGGTACGAGGGACGTAGATCATTGCATTGGATCGAACCTCCATATTATATCATTTGCATCATCTCTCCCTTTTACTTATCTCTTTCATATTTGTGCTTACTATTTGAATTAATCTATTTAGTCTTTACTTGCTTGAATTTAGATTAATTCTTCGAAAAAGTTCTAAAAATTAATTCACCCCCCTCTTGTTTAGTTATTCTTGGGTCAACAACTTTACTAATCAAATTTTTTTTTTTAATTTATTTGACAGTCTTATTCTTTTGAATTTTTTTTTTCTTTTTGAATAGTTATAAATTCTATATTTTTAGGCAAGCAACAATTTGGTTGTATGAACTATAAATTTAGCAGCTTTTGAAAGAGCTCAAGGACTTTAAAAGTATCATCCTCCGTATGCACAAAGTACTAAACAAGAAGCAACAAAAAAAATATTATTGCTTGATTTTCTACTTGATATTCTAGACTTGTACGCTAGGAAATTGATAGAGATATTAATACAACTATCACCATCATTTGTCGAAAGCCTTTTTTTTAATTGTAAAACTAGGTGCAATCTATGAGATTAAAAATTCCACGATAATTGCATGCTATTCCCGAGCTTTTCACGTCATGATATTATTTGATGTATTTTAAATGTCACTCGAACAGTCACTAATATCTACATTAGAAGAAGCTTATTTCGAATTATTTACTCAACAAATTTGTTCTTAACATAGGTGTAATAATTATATGATGGAGCTCCAATGGAAAAGGAAGCGACAATTGAAGCCGTTGATAGGTGTAACACTCCGAAAGTTCTAGAATAAAAATATATTTGTTCAATATTTTATATTTTATTATTTTGAAAGTTGGGGGACTGAAATGAAATATGTTTTAAATTCTTATGTTTTGGGTCAAATATTTGGATTTTGATACAGTAATGATAAGTATATCAATATTGTATTTGTTGAATATCTCGTAATTAATTATGTAAATTGAGTTCGAGAAAAAGTTAATTTGAATAAGTTAGTCTTAAGTTATTGAAGTTCAAAGAAATTGTAATTTATTTATTTATTTTTAAATCAAATTGAATTTGGATAAAAATAGCTGTGTGTATCTAAGGAATGGATAATTGAAGTCAAAAGTTGACATCACTATCACGTATTGGGAATATAATCACCTTTTTATTGTGATATGTTTTACGTACTCGCATCATATTATGATTTGTTTACTAAAAATTTAATTCTTATCAAATTTGATAAATACGATTTTTTCTATCCCAATTGTACCAAGATTTAACCACTATATTTTTTTACTATAAATAGTGTGCAATTGTCCCACAATTCACTACCAAGAAATTTTATACGACAGCTTTCATATAAAGTAGCTATAAATTTCTAGTATTTTTTTTCAAAAACTCGTTTGATCAATCAAGGTAAGATACTTTTGTGCAAGTTATTAGTTTCTTTATATTTTTATATTCAATGATGCATACATGAATTATCAATGGACTTTCAAGTTCTTTGTTAAAAGATATGAGATCCTACGGGGAATCTAAGATGACATAAGATGGGTGTCTCGCTTGGTCCCCGATATACTCCATGTGAGAATAGTTGTATGAAGTGTTTATTTTATTGCATATAATTATGTATGGAAACTGTACGTATCTTATTGGGTATACTCACTTTTATAAAATTGTTACAGGTTAGTTCGAGTTGATTGGAACAGTAGCGGGATGGTGAATGTGGTTATGTTTTCATATTTGAAATTATGAATATTTCAGTTATTTATATTTAAAGAATATTATTTTATCGTTCCACCTTTGATATAAAGAAAATTGAATTTTTAGTAACGCTCCAGGGTTTGTGGAATTTTGGAGCGTTACAATAGGACTTTTCAAGATATCATGAACAATTTTGAATCATTTGAGAGTATAGTAATGGTATTTTGAGAAGATTTTCTCCATGTCTTTTCAGTTGTCCTGCAAGCAACAACACAATCAACAAGGCCCAAGAAAATGTGAGAATAATTTTTTGGACAATACTAGCCGTACTGCAATTCAATTATTTCAACAATACATCACTTTTCATTTTTACCTTACTTTTTCCTTTTTCAATGTGTATTAATTTTCCAATTAAAAATCCTCTTACATTCCCTAAACCATTCATATACCCAATAATTAACAATTAATTCCTTTAAAACGCCATAATATTTTTTTTAAAATGTGTATTAATTTTCCAATTAAAGATCCTCTCACACTCCCTAAACCAATTGTATACCCAATAATTAACAATTAATTCATTTAAAACCATCCACCCCTGTTCATAGCCTTTGCCTTGCACTAGCAAATATGTGTGTATGTAATTAGTGGGTTTGGTGAATATCAAAAGAGATTAATTCTCCAAAGTTCATGTACACTTTATATATTTTCGGGACTATTTAATTGATTTAGGAGTAAATAAATTATTAAAGTTTATGTAAACTTATTTATTTTTAAAAAAACTATTCATTTAATTTATGATATAAATTATTCTCCAAGTTCATGTGCACACCTTTTTTTATAAATTAATTTTCAAGATCACGAGTACATAAACTATTATTTTTCTATATTCATTAATTCAAAATAATTAACCATTCGACGTAAATGAAGCAATCTCTCACCTATTTAAACCCTTTTCACTAACAATTTAGACATGTTACTCATTAACTGTTTTGAAATCTATTTGGCAGGCTTTTTCTTTTGAAGATTTTTTTGTGAATAGTTATAAATTCTATATTTTAGGTGGACAATAATTTGGTTATTTGAACATTATATGAACCATAGATTTAGCAGATTTCGAAAGAGCTCAAGGACTTCGGAAAAATCACTAAACAAGAAGCATAAAAAGATATATCTAGTCTTTTTTTGTTCTTGAATTGGTGGTCAACAGGGGCGGACCCAACATCTGCCTACACTGAGCTTTGGGCGGCCCCAATTTTTTCAGCAGCTCGATACTAAAGAGAAAATTACCTAAAACTCTTCTTTTCAAAATTACATTTCAAAAATAAGGGGACAAAGTTTTACAATTAAAAAATCAGGTGGTAAATAGAATTACTAATTAATATTATAAAACAAAAAATTAATTTATATACACCCCACCCCACCCGATTTGAAATCCCTAAACACCGTTCACTTCTCTCTCACTCTCTCTCTCCCTCTCTGCCTTATCTGGTGATGGCGATGTAGGACGGTGGCGATGGTGTTGGTGGCGGTAGTGCCGATCTTGTGATGGGTGGTTGGTCGCGATTCTTGGAGTTGTAAGTTGGGTTGGCTAAGGTTGGATGGTAGGTTATACCTGAGACCCCCTTATATCTCCTGTCACCTCTTCTTCCTGCAATTTTGCTCAACCAAAGGCAGCTGAAAGTGTATTAGGTTTGAACATGGTTACCATAATTTTTAACTCATCCTTTAAGCCACTAATGAAGGTAGAAATTCTGAACTCTTTGTGAGTCCCTCAACTTTGTTAGATAAAACTTTAAATTCAGTTTGGTACTCTTCAACAGTGGATACTTGCCTCAATTTAGTGAAAGCCCATTTTTGGATCCTCATATGTGGAGGGTCCAAATCATACTTTAAGGGCTTTGGTGAAATCCTCCCAACTCCCAATAGGACCCGAATCCTTTAACCAATCAAATCATGATAAAGCTTTTCCTTCCATACGGAAGAAGGTAATGTCTAGTTTTTGCTCATCAAGAGCGTGAAAATAATAAAAAACTGTTCAGCATTAAGGATCCCATCCATTGGCTCCGACCCATCAAATTTAGGAAAATAAAGCCCAAGAGTTCTAGCTTGTATTCCTCCATGTCTTTCAAACAATGGGTTCGGAATGAACGTGTTGGATGACCTTTCTCCATTCCCTCCATCTTGGCTGTGTTTGTGTGCTGCTAATTGTTCATAACAGGTTGCCAGGTTGTTAAGTTACTACAACACGGCTTCCAGCATGATTTTTTGTTTGTTTTGTTCTTCCCGTAGGTTAATAGTTTCTTCCTTGAGGATGGACACCACATCAGACAGGAGAGCTTGGCGCGTACCTTCAGCCATGGCGCAGAATCAAGAATTGTAATTTTGTGGCTTGTAGATTCGGTAGGTGATTCGAGGTGCCTGACCTCCAATTTGTAAACTTAAGGACTCTGAAAATGTATCCACTGTATTGATAATTCAGCATATAAATAAGGAATTACATGGACTCAGTCAAATAAACCAATAACATACCACTATGCTAAACTGACCCACTGTAATAAAAAATGCAAATAACAAACTTAAACATGCATATAACTAACTTAACGTGGCCCATTAAGATACAAGTTGGAACCATGAAATACCATGACCCAGATAGTATCTACTGGACATAACAAACTGAACTAAACAACTTGAACTTAAAATTAATACTGGACTCGACTGACCCAAAGCAATAAGGATAAGGCCTGTGATTTTTGGCCCATAACAATTGGAGTAGAAAAAAAGTTTATTTGCAACTTGTTGATGGTTACTTGTGTCACACACACTTCCACTTTCTTAGAACAAGAAGATGGTGATTTTCGAGTAAAATCTCCAATAAAATATCACTCCGGCATCCCCGCATCTCTCTGTGGGATCTATTTTCCTCTACTTGCACGTATATATATATACACATACAAAGTGATATAAATACATCTAAATTGTCACATTTCTTGGTTTTGGATTGTGGGCTTTGCTTCTTCCTGTTCAGGTACATTTGTGTTGTCAATTTACATATGGAGGTGTGAAATATATGTGAATTTGCACAAGAAATTATGAGTTTGCTCATTTTCTTGAGTGCCCATTTAGTTGCCATTTCTTGATAACATAATCATATAAACTGTGATTCTGGAGTTTATGTGATGAACAGAAAATGGGTAAGAATCAGGAGAATTTTTGAGGAAATGAAATCATTTAGTATATCAAATGAGGGCATCTAATGGCTCAATTTTAGTTGTCATTTCTTGAATAGTCTATAATTATTCAAGGAAAAAAATAATTGTACCCAAAGTTTTACCAAATCTTTTACACAATTAACACATGGCGGCCCCCTATTGGGGAGGCGGGTAAGAATCAATTTAATTATGCGGGAATTAAATCATTGTTGTTTACCGAAGGAGGCCATTTGATGACTCGATTTAGTTTCCACTTCTTGATAATTAATAATATAATTAAGATCCTGCGCTTAAATTGTCTTATAGTTTATGTGTTGAACAGAAAAATGGTTGATAATCTCCGGGAAAGAAATCTCGTTGTATATTGTCACGGCCCGAGTTCCGAATTCAGCTCCTTCTTCACCAAAATGCTTCTGCAACTAAATTCAGTTGAAAGCAGCTGATTAATCAAGTAACTCAACAAAGAAAATAGAATTTTTTTTTGGGGGGGGGGAGAGGAAATTATGTAAAAATTGAGAAGAGATGAGAGGTAAATTGAATTGAGGAATCAATTCAATAGTAACTGAATTTCCATAACAAATTACGTGAGTGAATAATGCAGAGAATATACAGCCCGTGTATATATATGTTCCAACAGAGAAAAGCGTGAGAAAAAAACAACAGAAATGAGGTAGTAAACGTGTTCCTTTATTACAATTAAAATTTGAGTAAAATGACGCCGTTTTGTAAGGATAAAAACGAAACTGTTTCAGAATCGAATTTTCGTTAATTCTATTGGTTTCTTCTCTTCTTCCTTTTCTACCCCCAAGTGCCCCCTCCATAATAATCCTTCTCCTCACCTTGATCTTGTCCCCAAGATCGACATATAGGAAATTGAAATTTAATCCATTCGGAGTCCTCCCAAGTTGCATCTTCTGGTGGAGATTCTGACCAATGTATAAGCCACTGGACTGCCTGGTGGTTTTTGCGTTGAACCCTGCGAGTTTGGAGAATAGAAAGAGGTTGATGATTTGAGTGTAAAGTCTGGTTCCCTTCTGGTAATTGTAAAACATGCATGATGTTACTTTCAAGTTGCTTTTTTAACAAAGGTACATGAAAAATTGGGTGAATTTTTGTCCCGTTGACAAAGCTAACTAGTAAGCTACCTCCCCAATTCGTTTAATGATCTGGTATGGACCAAAGTGTCTAGCACTCAATTTGTGATGAGATCTTCGTTCCACTGATTGCTAAGTATTGGGGGTGCAGCTTGAGGAAAACCCCATCACCCTCTTCAAAGGATCTCTCAGTCCGTTTCCTATCAGCATATAGTTTCATTCTTGCCTTTGCCCTTGACAGATTCTCCTTCAGTAGTTGGTCTAGTTTGTACCTTTCTTGTAGCAAATCATCAACTGCAGCTACATTAGATTGTTGATAGGGCCCTAGTGCCAACTGAGGTGGTTTCATCCCATATAAGGCTTCAAACGGGGTCATCCTTATAGCAGTGTGATAGGTGGGGTTGTACCACCATTCAGCCAAAGCCAGCCATCTTTCCCACTGTTTAGGTTGCTGGTAAACTGTGCATCTTAAGTACATTTCCAAACATTGGTTAACCCTTTCAGTTTGTCCATCCGTTTGAGTGTGGTATACTGTGCTGAAATGCAATTTTAGTCCTTAGGAGATGGAAGAGCCTCACCAGAATTTGATGGTCAAGACCTTGTCTCTGTTAGAAATTATAATTAGATGCATGCCATGGAAGACCTCCTCAATCCATGCAGGTTTGATTACTGTGATGTGTGAATACTCAGGGTCTCCTTCATTTCTCCTGGAGAGGGCATCTGTAACAACATTATCCACTCCCCTTTTATAAATAATCTCATAGCTGAGGCCCAGGAGTTTGGTAAGCCATTTCTGTTGGAGGAGGGTTGATATTCTTTGTTGAAGTAAGTACTTGAATGCTTGATGATCTGTCTTTACTATAAAGTGGTGGCCTTCCAGGTATTGTCTCCACTTACAAACTGCCGTTACCAATGCTAGCAACTCCTTTTCGTAAATAAATAGCCCCATATTTCCAATGCCAATTGCCTTACTTAAGTAGGCTAAATGTCTCTTCTCTTGCATTAAAATTGCTCATATGCCCACTTGACGGGCATCTGTCTCGTTGATAAAAGGTTGGCTAAAGTCAGGGAGGGCTAATACTGGGGTGGAACACATTGCTTCTTTCAACAATACAAAAGCTGATTCTGCTGTTTCTGACAAAAGGAAGTTATCCTTTTTTAGCAGGTCAGTGAGGGGTTTGGCTATGATTCCATAGCTTTTGACGAATTTTCTTAGTGCCCAGTGAGGCCTAGGAATCCCCTTAACTGCTTGATGTTCATTGGTCGAGGCCACTGCCTCATGGCTTCAACTTTGATGGGATCTGCTGCCACTCCTTATTGGTTGATGATATGCCCCAGATATTCCACTTGTTCCTGGCCAAAACTGCACTTAGATCTCTTGGCATACAACTGATGTTTTTGGAGGATTTGGAGGACTGATCTGAGATGGTGGCAATGTGAAACTAGATCCTTGTTGTAAACCAGAATATCATTGAAAAACATCAGCACATAATCTCTTAACTGATCCTTAAAAACTTCATTCATGAGGCACTGAAAAGTGGCAGGAGCATTGGTGAGGCCAAAAGGCATCACCTTAAATTCATATAAGCCTTAGTGAGTTTTGAAAGCTGTTTTATGGATGTCAGCCTCTGTAACCCGTATTTGGTGGTATCCTGCCCTGAGATTGGTTTTAGAATAGAACTTGGATCCATTCAACTCATCCAAAAGCTCATCAATTAGAGGCATGGAGAATTTATCTTTGATGGTAAGATTATTAAGCTGCCTATAATCCACACAAAACCGCCATGATTCTTCCTTTTTCTTGACTAAAAGTACTGGGGAAGCAAAGGGGCTATTGATGTATCTGATTATGCCACTATCCAGCATTTCCTTAACCAGCTTTCAATCTCAGATTTTTGGATAAAAGGGCATCTATATGGTTGAATCTTGAAAGGTTGGGCACCTTCCTTCAAGGGAATGTGGTAATCATGGGTTTGAGAAGGTGGCAATCTTTTTGGTTCCTCAAACACCACAAGGAATTCATCAACCACTTCAGTTATTTGGTTCGGGATCCTTTCTCCTTCTGTCTCAGTATTGGCATATAAGTCCCCCATAACTCCATATTGCCTCTATCTTAATAAATTTTTTTACTTCCTCCACTTCCATCATGGTTTTCACCATTAGCCACATTCACTATCATGGTTTTAGTCCCTTCTATAGGATAGTTTAGTTTCTTGGCCAGCCTCTCGTCTATGAAGCTATGAGTGCTCCCACTATCTACTAAAATAGATATGTTCCTTCCTTTGATAGTTCCTGGAATTTTGATAGTTATATGCCTTGGGTTTCCAGCTAGGGTACTGATAGATATTTCCATCATCTCTTCATCATCTAATTCAGGCACTTTCTCCTTGATAAGTGTGTTTTACACACGAATTATGCACCTTTTGAGCTTAATATGTTGGCTTAATTTGTTGTTTATAGAACGTATTTAATGTGTTTGCTAGTGTTGTGCCGAAGGTATATTAAGATTAGAAGAATAAAAGTGTTGAAGTAAGGTTAAAGAAAAGAAGACAGAAAATAGGCGCCCAGGCGCCATCGCGAAGCACCCAAGCGCTGGAAGTGGCACCAAATTTCAACAGAAAGATGATGCTCAAGTACTACCTAAGGGCGCTGCCCTCCCACAACAGAACAACCCGTTAGGCGCTACCTACTCTGCAGGAAAATCAGCAAGGCAATGCCCAGGCGCTGCCTGGTAAAAGTCGCAGTGCCTAGGCACTGCACCGTTAAAGATTTTAGGTTTTGTTGTGGGCCGCGAAAAGCCCAGAAAAATAGTCCAAATTGGCCAATGACAAGAGAGAAGTATAAATGACAAGAAGAGGCACGAATTGGGGGTTCCACACTTTACAAAATTGAGAGAAAAACACAAGATCGAAGAGGAATTCGCGAGAAGAACTACATCAAGGATTCGAGTTTAAATCAAGGATTGGAAGCAGATGAAGATCTTGGTACAAGAGCTGATTCTTTTCTATCTTTATTATCAATTAAATCAGGTGATATATTCGAATATTATTATTTATTTCATTGTTTTCATTATATTTAGCTAAATTTATTAGGGCAAACAATGTAATTTATGGAGACTTTTAATTATTTGATTTAAGAATTCTGAGTTTTATACTTCCATGTGTTGATTCTATTATGTATGTAATGCTTTGAATTATCTGGCCAATAATTTGATGATCCATTGAGTTTCTTACGAATCGAGAGGTGAGTTTGAGGCTTAGAACGTGTAATAAAATTCGATAACGAGGTATAACGTGTAGAGATACTTATACTAAGTATTGCGGTCGTTATATAAATTCCTAGTGCCATAACTCGTTTAACTAAGGAGAATTCACATAGAGATATGGAATTGAATTAGTTGAATATGCTCAATAAGAAAACGAGATAGGTAAATTGAATACCGTAGGAGAATTTGACCGAACACTACTTTAGGCTAGAATCTTGAATTAGGAACTAAGGTGATCAATAGGTGAAATTGTTTTGCCCTAATACATTCTACATATGTGTATTTTCGATCAATCATTGTTTGACACTTTATTATAATTTTCATCCGTTTTCGGTATTTACTTCATTATAGAAAATCAATAGTCGCAACATCATTTCTTTATTTTTTTACTCTCATCAAATAGGAGTAAGAAAAGTAGATTAAGACTAGAGTATAGTACTCGTGGGAACGACAATCCGGACTCTAAGATCCACTATATTACTTGTAACGACATCGTACACTTGCGAAATAAAAAACGCAACACTCCTCTATAGTTTCACCCTCTTCCTCATCCACTAATATGAAGTTCAATGCCCTATTTGGAAATCAGTAGGTGTGATGGTTTTATAATGGTTTGGTGGTTTAGTTGTTTTGGCCATGGTTCTTTGGGTTTGGTATCTTGAGGAGGTTTTAGAGGGTAAGGGTTCCATTTGTTAGGTGTGAAGCTCTTGGGTTTTTGGTATTTGTTTAGGGCTTGAATGGTAGATTCTTGTATGCTAGCCACCTCATATGCTTTAGCTAGTGTGTTGGGTTTCATCATTTTCACCATGGATTTAATCTCTCCTCTCAATCCACTGGTAAGCACAGCAATATAGTAAGATTCAGGGACGTGTGGTAAGGCTACCATTACCTGTGACTTAAGCTCCTCGAATCTCTCCTGATATTCTTCTATGGAGCCCAGTACCTCCTCTCCAGTAGTCTCTGCAAATCTCTTGCACAATGCCTCTGAAAACAAGTTCCAGCTAGCCCCTAGATGACTGGCTATGAATCCATCAAACCAGATATCAGCCTTCCCTTTGAGGTACATTTCTGCCACTCTCACTCTTAGTTCATCTGGGATCTGATGCATTTGGAAATACTTCTCAGCCACTCCCTAGGTCCTTCCCCAGCCAAAGTGAGGGAAATCTATCTTAGGTAGCCTAGTGTTCCCCTTCAGTTCACCTCTGGAAATAACACTAGCCTCCATACTGCTGCCCCCTGGTGTGTAAGACTCACTCCCAAACTTCAAATCACCCATAGATTCCTCCATCCCTTTGTTCTTCTGGTTGGCTCTCAAATCAGTTGAAATTTGTGCCATGAATGCAACAACCTTCTCATACTTTTTGTTCAAATCCAACAGAGCATCTTCGATTTTCTCCTCCCTACTACTTAATACTTGAAGAGTTTGGTCTGTAGACTCCAATTTATTTTCCAATCGGCCAATAACCACCTTGAAGCTTGTACCCAAATCAGCTACTTCAAGATCCAATTTCTTCAAATGATCATCAGTTGCCTTTGCCCTTGTATCCATTTTTTTTATCAATTCGCCTACTTTCATACCAATTTGTCACGGCTTGAGTTCC
>CAIGRB010105772.1:440-27774 GCA_903798255.1 Fraxinus quadrangulata
CATGTAAAATGAGAAAATTAGTTGCGGTTCTTTTGTTACTGTTATTTTTGCTGTTTATGTTTCCTTTGTTTTTCCATGTACATGATTGTTTTTCGTGGTTGAGAAGCTGTTTAAGATTCAAAGATAAATTCGTGAACAGTAGAAGACATATCTTGTTCCAGCCCATCAATTTCCTTTCTAAAAGGTACGAAAATGGTTGTCTTTTTTATCCTTTTATATATTGCGCAAAAGTTTTTTTTTTTTCTATTCTTTTTTTTGGGTATTTATTGATATAAGATTGAACTTGTATAGCCCATTTACAGCAGATTGATAATTGACCATTTCCCGAACAACCTTGTAATGTTTAAACCAAATAAATAAAGCAAAATAATAGGAGTATTACAGTGAGAATCAACCTTGTCTTCATATAATGTTTTCACATAGTTGGGATGATGAGTGGTTCGAACAAGAAATGGAATGCACTTTTGCATGAAATAAAATTGACTCTAAATATCCCAAGTTAGTTATATCTAGAAATAAATATGGCAATGACAAAATGTCTTGCCTTCAACTTTTCTTAGTTAATAGTATATATATCATGGCAATATGTATAAATTCAGCTAGTTATCAAATTACACCTATTTAATGAATTTATAAAGTTGTTCTGGTTTTGCCTTGTTAAAAAGCTTTGTTCTACATGGTTCTGAAACAAGTATAGGCTAGTTTCTGAGCCAATGGATGTTCCATCTAGCACGCATATGGTTTTAGGCTGGAATACCTAACTTTTACACTGGACCAAGTTTTGCAATGGTAGTGTTTATTACGTACATGGTATCTTTTAGTATTTTCATGTTAACAATAACATATGCTAACTCAAAAAACTTGCACGTGCTCATTAAGTCATTTCTTCTTTTCTTTCTTTCTCTTTCTGTCTCACCTTTTTACGGATAATTATCTCTAACTGTTGCCAGTACAATGCAGTGACGTAAAGGGTATAAAAGTTAACTCTACTGCTTTTCTGAAAATGAAGAATGATATTATACCTTGGGCACCATTGATTGAGGAGTTCACTTTTGTTGCTAACTCAGTCCCCTTCAACAGCTGTCACGCTTCTACTATTGTGGAGGTGCTCCAATGCGAGTTAATGTCCAAGTACACTTAATACTCAATCAAATTGAGTGAGATTGTAACTTAATTTAGTTTTTTTTTTTTGTAGCTTGACAAAAATCACTTTTTGGTTGCCTATTTTGGGGGTACAGCAGAGGGGGCACTTGACGTGAAGATTTGGATACAGACTTATAAGGTGACAGTTTATTCTTTTCTTTAGGTTTATTTTACATAAAGGATTTATATGTTTTAACTTTGTAATGCTGCCAACTTTAATTTTTTTATAGGAGGAAAGATTTCTTTGCCAGAATTTACTATATTCATTCCAAATTTTTTATTTATCAATTATGAATTTCAGAAGAAAAAACTTCTTGTGAATTTTACATGCTTCCAGTTCACTGATGGGTTTGCTGAACTGGCTTTTTTTTGGGGGCCAAATAAGTTTGTTGGTAAGGTGGCCTGATTATGATGCTGACTTTTCAGCGTCATATGTGCAATCAGTGCTTTCCATTTATATCCTTCTCTGTAGCGATCAAGTTCTCAGAATCTCTCTTTGTGCAATCTCTTTTGGTCATTTGAAGTGCCCAAAATAAAAATACTTATTTTTAGCTATCATACTGAAATTAATAACAGGATGGTTCCTGGCACCCTCCTATCATTGCTGATGAACAACTTGATGTTCCTATGTGGAATCCAGTGCTATTTAAACACCCCTCAAACGAACTGCTTCTTTTCTATAGAATTGGGCAAGAGGTTCAGAAGTAAGTTCTCAAATCTGTTCTCTCTGTCTATGCTATTAGCTTTTTCTGATTAATTTTGATTAGCAGTGTTTTCATTTAAGTTTTCAAATTCTTCTTATGATAGAGTGCCCACGAACGTCCCGTGGTAGGTGGCAGGCAAAAAGAATTTATTTTAGACATATCAATTGTAATAAAGGATATGGATGATGGAGCAACAGTCGTAGGCTTGCAATTTAGTGGCTGTAATGGTAGATAATTCCTATTATTTAAGTCTCGCATTAATGTTCTCAATGCACAAAGTTAACAATTTGACAATAACAAGAAAGTAACAAGAAAAGAAAGGTTATCAAAGAAGAGAGGAAATCACAAGTATCTATTAAAATGAATAAACCCTCTATAAATAGATCAACTAAGCGAACATCGAGAGAACTTTTAATAAATTAGAACTTTATCTTAATATTGAAACTAACCTAATTAAACTCTCTTAAAATCCAAATTCTATCTTTATCTTCATTTCTCCCCGACTGAGAGAATTCGACTCCAACGAGGTAGATTAGAACTTCAAGCTTCAAGGGGACAGATATTTTGTTTTGACCAAGTGTCAGTATTGAACTTTTGATAGCAACATTTAGCTGAACGTATACCAATGGTCATAAGAAAAGTCTTCTTCTAGATGATGAAATATCTTCTATTGAATCAGGTAAGTTAGAGATGGGGTCTCAGAAATGGGTTTGAGATTTTTCACAAGGTATTCATTAAAGCAGTAATCATTAAAGCCATATCGATACTGAAAGAATAAAGGTAAAAAGTCTCTGGATTAGAGTCACTCCGAGGGATCGTAGATCGGAAAGCCCCTTCTAAAGCACCCCATTCTTCCAAAAGAGAAGGGAAGGGGCCTATTTATTTGCATGCCCTCTGCAGCTTTACCCCTATCTACACCCGGCGCCACTCCCCTAGCGGTCCTGCCACCGCGCCGCGGCACGGGCGCTCGTGTGGAAATTTCTAAGGCTTCGTTTTTCTCCGGCAAACAGCTAGGGAAGCATTTATTCCCAAGCGATAGGGCTTGGAGTTCAGATTGATGCCTTAGTCCCCTCCGAGATAGAAAGATACCAATAATGGAAAAAGACGAATAATTAAACCGTGCTATCCCTTGATGATTTCAAGTAAGATATCCCTAGACGATTTCAAGTAAGATATTCCAACCCTATCCATAACGTTGGTCTACATATGGTTGTTTTGTTTTGCGCTAGGGAGAAGCAAGCCTCTATTCCCCGCAGATGTCATTGCTCATACCCAAATACTATAGATCTTTCCCAGACCCTTTTCCCGGAAGTCTGGTGCCTACGAGGGTTTTCTTCTTTTTTATTTTTCCAATTTTTAGATACATGTCATTGCCCGGCCATGTTCCCCATCATCATCACCGACTTATGTAAATCTAGATCGGCTAATTGTCTCGGATAGCACCTGCACCAGTAGAGATTTCTCGATTGCGAAATTTATTGAAAGAACTTTTAATATATTAGAACTTTATCATAATATTAAAACTAACATAATCTATTTTAAACACTCATAATTCGAATTAAAGTTTCTTAAAATCTAAATTCTATATGTATCTCCATTTCCCTTGGCTGAGAGAATTCGATTCCAACGAGGTAGATTAGAACTTTAAATTTCAAGGAGACAAATCTTTTGTTTTGACTAAGTGTCGGTATTGAACTCTTGACAATAACATATAGCTGAACTCATACCAAGGGCACTATTTATTATGAACCAAATGCTGATAGAAAATTTCAAAAAGCAAAAAACTTATGCAACTCATCTACAAAATCTTCAATTAATTGTGTATAATGAGGAGCAAAAGGGACTATCACTGCTGACTGGCATGTAGAAATGAATGATTGCAACTTCAGAGGCTCAAATGAGCTCCGATAAGGAAACAATTTTACTATAAGAAAATATTACTTTTGTTTAAGTGTGATGCTCCATCAAATAAATTATCTTTATAGGAATAACCCACAATCCTTTTCTTCACGTGTTTAGGAAATTAGGTCAGAGACATGCAATAAAGTATAATAATCACCATTAGAGTCTCCTAACCTATATTATACATCAAAAGCAAGTTCAAAAATTTCGTAATTGCAAATAATTTGCCTTTCATATTGGTATGAAATTTAAGAACATTGACAACAAAGGGAGGAGCTAAGATAATGTCGGTAATTAGTAGGCAACGTTCGAATGTTGATAAGAAGAGTATGTAAGCAGACAATTGCCTTGGAAAAATCATGAAAACTTGGGAGTATCAATCAGTTGAGGTAATTCCTAAGTCACCCTAAAAGGTACAAAATGTAGGGGAAGCCTTTGGCTTAAGTGAAAATACTATATGTATTTTCTCAACTGTGTCATGGTCAATTATGCTAAAGACTGGTGTAAGTGGGGATTAGAGACAAGTCTAAAAACTTTCATCCTTGCTATCAGAACATTCAATAGGCTCAACACTAAAAGCCATATTTTCTTCTTCATGAGGAATACTAATACAATCAGGCTTAGGAAGTGATCGATGTGACTCAGGTGGTATGCCTAATTTTTTACGTGATTGACGAATTCGAAATGATATGTACTGAAGGTTAACCAATCTTTAAGCTTCATAACTGGATTGAGATGTAGGAATGTCGTTAGGCAAGATTTCAAGATTTAAACCACTGAGAAACCTAGATGCTATGATATAAGGAGCTTCATAGATATTACAATTGTGTAATAACACTTTGAAGTGGGCTAGATATTCATTAATAGTGGATATGCCTTGCCTACAGTTCAAAAAGAATTTATATACAATTGAGTTCGATAATAAAAAGGGTATTTTTACTTAATATTTGTTTTATCTTACCCCACAAAAGTGCCAAGACGTTGACTTAGACGATTAAGTAAAAATGATTTTCAATCTCCTAATAAACCAACAAATGACATATTAGCATGGAAAATTTGACGAGAGACACTCGTTGTGAATGTAAAAAAACTTTTCAAGATTATCGAGTCAATCCAGAATTGACTGAAGACGAACCCAACCATCAAAGTCCCATTTATAAGTTAATTCATTTAGAAGAATTATGAATGTTGTTAACATGGTCCCTAGATAAGTGATAATTGTATTGATAAGGACAATGAAAAAGCCATGATCGTGGGAACGATACAAGGAATTGGTATAAGAGATATTGTAGGGTTTGTACATGATGTGAGGAGACTATCGAGACAAAGCAGTTTTTTTATTTAATTATGTTTTTACTTATTATTATTTTTTAATTGAAAACAAATCAACTAGATTTATTTTATTTTATTAAATTTAAACTTTAGAAGCTAGAACACCAAAATAAAAGCACGTTTTCTACATAAAAGAAATTAGTACCTCATGAGGCTCAAAAGAGCCAAATGGTGTTCAAATCATCATATTAAAGTTGGCACGACTGCTGTAGAGAGTAGAGAGCACGCAAGTGATAGTGGGTTGTTGCAATTTAATTCTCTTAAGCTGCTGATTCAATCAACATGAACAAAATAGATCACAGATCTTGCAAATAGTTGTCTGTTTTTGTTATTTTTCTCATCACCTTTTTGAAAATAAAAATAAAAATCAAACCACAAAATTTGAAAGACAGCTCAAACAACATGGTGCTTTGGAAAATTCCCAAAATTAATGGTCTGGACTAAATCAGTCTCCTTCTCTCACACTCCACACAGTAATTATTGGATCGAAAAGATCAGAGAGTGCTCTTGGTCAGTTCAGGGACCAAAACTGACAGTGGGTGTTGGATTTGGTTTGTATTGGGGTGGAGGGGTTTGGATGAATGGGCTGGTGGGTTGTGATTGGTGGAGCTGATTTGTGTATATGGTTTGTTGGTCGCAGCGGCGAAGGGTGCTGGCTGTGTTGCGGTGGTTCGATTCGATGCAAGGGTTGAAGTAGACGATGGTTCAAAAACTGTCAAAATTAGTGGAAAAAAACTGGCAAGCATTCATAAATCTGCTAAATCGAGGCATGATGGTGGAAAAGGTTGGATGAATTAGAGAGATGCTATGGAGAGTTATGTGAATCGAAAGTAATTATAAAGTTGAATATTAAATAACCATGCCTTTTGGTGCTCGTCAAATAATAAAATATGTACAAGATGAACACTTCAGGAAAAAGGATGTTAAGATTGATTTGTGATCATGCTAGAATAGATAAAAGAAAAAAAATTCAAAAACTTCTGATATCTTCTAGTTTTGGTTGAAATTCTTACAGAAGTTAAATATAATAAAGCAAGATGGATCATCTTGAGAAGGCTCCTTATTAGCTTCATTTTCTCTGTTTTCGAGAGCTAAATCTCTTTTTGATGTGTCCAATACACTCTTTATTTTCAAAAATTAAAATAAAGAGTGGATTTGATTTTCCACATGTATTGAGCCAAATACACTCTTATAAGATGTTTCATTTATTATTGCATATTTTTCTATTCATTTCTTTGATTTCTACAAAATAAAAAAGAGGGAAGTGATAAATAAAAAGAGGAAATTCTGAAAAAAATAGGGAAAAGGATGGAAAATAATTGCTCATGGGAAAATGCAAAATAAAAATTGAATATAGTGTTATTGGAGAGCTATAAAAAGTTTGACTTTATTTTTCGAAATTCCTCAAGATGATCTTTATATGATAGAAGCTGTTCTTTAAAATAAGGAGCACTATTGGAGATTCTCTCTTACATCATTATAAGGAGGTATATCTAGTGTCCTATAACGTTGTGTTGATTAAAAAAGTGGTTGAGCTTATTCTTAGAGCAGAGTAGAGGTCTGGAAGAAAATCAGGTTCTTTTTAAGATTGCAAGTCTACATATAAAATTTTTCTAACTTTGTCATGCTACTATCTTCTAACTTAGATGGAGTGGATGCATGAAGCGATCTTATGACGGTGGGGTCACCTGGTCAGAAAGAGAACAACTTCCTCCTGGTATACTTGGACCAATTAAGAACAAGGTAAGCTCTATTAATTCACATCCATTTCATTAGACTGAGGTGATACCTATGGTACTTCTACTCAATTATCTTCTTCAGCCTATTTTGCTAGAAAATGGTGACTTGCTCTGCGGATCTTCTGTTGAGAGCTGGAATTCTTGGGGTGCATGGATGGAGGTTGTACTAAGATCCACCGTCAGATTCTGCTTAAAGAGACACAAAAAATGACTGGTGACTGACTGAAGATTTGTAATTTTGTGAAACAGATAACTGCAGACTTGGGTAGGTCGTGGAGAAAGTATGGCCCAATATACATTAAGGGTGAGTCTCTCAGTGTGATTCAACCAGTTCCTTACCAGACTGCCAATGGGACCATTCGTGTACTTCTGAGATCCTTTGAGGGAATTAATAGAATTTGTAAGTCAGAATCCAGTGATGGTGGATATACCTGGGATTATGCAAGGCCAACAGAATTGCCAAATCCAAATTCAGGTTGTGAACTAAAAAGAACTATTTCTAAATTAAGGGCTTATATGTTGTCTCTCCTAAATGGCAGACAAAAATGTTTTTTCAAAGTTCTATTAAAGACTCATCTGTACAAGGTTATTTATTGGGCAGCTGTAGGACAAAAATATTACTTTGGAAGTACTTATGAATCTTTCCTGCAATTTCAATTCATGAAATTGGTTGATAGGAATCGATGGGGTTAAGCTGAAGGATGGCCGTCTAGTACTTGCTTACAATACAATATCCAGGGGTGTGCTCAAAGTTGCTCTCTCTTCAGACGATGGAGACTCGTGGCACGATGTTATCACACTGGAGGAGACTTTAGGAATGGAATTTTCTTATCCAGCTGTTATCTAAGCCAGTGATGGATTAGTGCACATCACTTACACATATAATAGAACACAAATCAAGGTACCGACTTTATTCTCTGAATGAGTGGTATTTGATGGTTGAATTTGAATTGCTTTGCCTGTTTCATTTTTCATCTTAAATCCTTTTTCTGTTCTTTTCCTTCTCCAGCATGTTGTCTTAAATCCAAATTGATACACTGGAGCATATCCAGGGGAATTTCTGGTCTAAAAAAGGTATTTCACCTCTGCCTCGTAATCTGGGACCAGTTAACTTTGATGATAGCTATAGAAAATAATGTCTCCTTGTGACACCCCAAAATTTTAGAAACCTTGAAGTGTTACCAAAAAATCAATATTCTTTGTCTCAAAGGCGGAACGATAAAATGATATTCTTTAATAAAAAATATAACTGGAATATCCATAAATTTAAACTAAAGAAATTGTATCGTTAAAAAAATAACATAATCACTTATTAAATAACGTGCATTTGAACAATTAAAACTAACTAATAAATTAAAGGAAAAATAACTTTATGTTTTTATTTCTTCAATTCCTCCTCCGCCTCAACATCCCACTACAGTCCCAATCGATCCGAATTAACTTGTAAAATTTTATAAGAGTGAGTATTTAAAAATACTCGGTAAGATACGTGTAGTTCTCATACATAATTATATAACAATAAAATAAACACTTCATACCAGTCTTTTCTTATAGAGTATATCGGTGACCAAACGATACATCTATCTTAGGTCATTTTAAATTCCCGTAGGATTTCTTATCTTTTAATAAAGAACCCGAAAGTCCATTGACAATTCATGCATAAATTACTGAATATAAAAGTATAAGGAAACAAACTTCTTCCATAGAAGTATCTTACCTTGATTTTGAAAGGTTGAAAAGAATTAAAATCTTGTACGTAAAAGATCTTATATTTTTCTATACTTTTTCCTCTTATTCTTTCTCTACCGTGACTCTTTATTTCCTGTGGTAAAACACAGTATTTATAGTTAAAATTCTTAATTGAGTTTGTATGCAATTAGAATTTAAAACGATGTATATAAGGAATTTGAATAAGAATTGATTTCAAATAATAGAATTATGATTAGCTTTAAACTTTATCAAATTAAGATTGCAATCAAACTCTATCCAAATTACAAAAAGATTATCATTATCAAAATCAACATTTATTACTCTATCGATACATAATTATTTGGCTCAAATAAGATATGAATTTAAAACCTTTTTCATTTTAGTCCTCATTTTTTTTCAAAATATTAAAAATATAGTATATAAAACAAATAAAATTTTATTCTAAAATTTTCGGGGCATTACAATCTCCCCTCTTTAAAAAATTTCGTCCTCGAAATTACTTTTTCTACTTGAAAAGTACTAAATACTTGACCATTGACATAATACAATATATCATAATATAAATCAAGAAATTCCTTAATCATGCTAAAAGAACGACATTTCATTTCATACATTGGGATCAATTGGAGTGTCGAATAGCGAGCAACACGTGTCAATGATTCTTTATAACATTGTATATTTAAAATTTTAAAATTTTTACATTATCTCTAAACTCCTAAAGTTTATGAAAATATACATTTTTTCAAGAATTTTCTAAAATAGAATTTTCTTGAAATGAAAGTTTCTAGAAACTAGAATATTCTTAAATTTTGGAAGTTTTGAAATATCTTTTTTGTTTTATTAATTTGAATAACGCGCAATCAAAAAACTTCCAGATGAGGAGGGGGTTACAAGCGGACTGCTTAAATCCCAAGCTCTTCTTAGACAGTTTAACTCTTTTTGACGAAGCCTTTCAATCTTTCGAATATTCAAATCAAGAAAACTCAAACAAGAAAAAATTTAAGACTTCTTAAAATATAAAATTTAAAACATCATTAATATCAATTGTTAAAAGGAAAAGAAAATAAATTCGTAATTTTTTTCCTTTTATAATAGTGCGTAGTGGCGTGCACTGTTTGGCACTATTCACGTGAACAGTAAATATGATTTGTTTTTTGCAGGAAAGTAGACGTTTGCTCTGATACCAAACTGTAACACCCCAAAATTATAGAAACCTTGAAGTGTTACCAAAAAATCAATTTTTTTTGTATCAAAGGCGAAACGATAAAATAATACTTTAATAAAAAATATAACTGGAATATCCATAAATTTAAACTAAACATGGAAATTGTATCGTTAAGAAAATAACATAATCACTACTTAAATAACGTGCCTTTGAACAATTAAAACTAACTAATAAATTAAAGGAAAAAAAAAAATTATGTTTTTATTTCTTCAATTCCTCCTTAGGTCATCTTTAATTTCCGTAGGATTTCTTATCTCTTAATAAAAAGCTCGAATGTCCACTGACAATTCATGCATAAATTACTGAATATAAAGTATAAAGAAACAAACCACTTGCAAATAAGTATCTTATCTTGATTTTGAAAGGTTGAAAAGAATAAAATCTTGCACGCAAAAGATATTATATTTTTCTATACTTTTTTCTCTCATTCTCTCTCTACCGTGGCTCTCTTTATTTTCTGTAGTGAAATAATGAGAATTTCTACAGTATTTACAGTTGAAATTCTCAATTGAGTTTGTATGTAACTAGAATTAAAACGATGTATATAAGGAATTTGGATAAGAATTGATTTCAAATAATAGAATTATGATTACTTTTAAACTTTATCAAAGTAATCTTTATCAAATTAAGATTGCAATCAAACTCTATTCAAATCAAAATCAACATTTATCACTCTATCAATACATAATTATTTGGCTCAAATAAGATAGGAATTTAAAACCTATTTCATTTTAGTCCTCATTTTTTTTTTTTGAAATATTAAAAATATAGTATATAAAATAAATAAAATTTTATTCTAAAATTTTCGGGGCGTTACACTCCCACCATCTAGTTAATGAAAATAACTTAAAACATTTTTAATATTTTATGTTATAATTACTAGCTAATCCTGATAAAACTCTTGGGTTTTATCTATTAATTTTTTTTACTGTCAATTATTATTTTTTTCTCCAAGTTTATACGTATATATGAAACAGAGCAACATCATGACTTATTGAGGGGATAATTTAAAGCGCAGATCTTCCATTATCAGTTAACATTACTGCATAAATATACACTTTATATCTATTGGGACGTAATAAATATCGACTGCCCTTTAGTACGTGGGATTGATCTTTACTGATATCAAACTCTTGAGCATGAAATTGGGAAGACCTGTCAGAATTTTACTCCTAGGTCAAGGACTCTCTTTTTGCCGGTGTTCTAAAAGCGTAAAGTCTGGCTAGGCAGCAATGCCAAGATTCACCTAGGTGAGTTTTTAGAACAATGCTTTTTGAAAATCATTCATAGGATTTGGTTTTCTAAACAACTTCGCTTATTAAAAGAAAAAACTTCATTTAGTTTGCTTTGAGCGAATTTCTAATGAAAGAAGAAAACTTCTCTTATTAAAGGAAAAACTTCATTTAGTATTTGCTTTGATGCGAATTTCTAATGAAAGAAGATGTACCATAGGATTAAAGAATGATCAATTATAGAGTTCGAGGTTTGATTCATATCTTTTCTAGTTTGACCTACCATGCTGAGCTTGATTTAACAACTAAGCACAATACAGTCAGCTTTCATAACATCATATTGATCATGATAAATTCATTCTGTGAAATTCTGGAATGGCATCTTAATGTCATGAATGCCAATATAAATGGTTTATCTTGTGTTTCTGAAGTCTTCATTGTTGCTGGTTATTCGATATCTTTCACCTAACCCGACCCTTATACCCAAGCCATTTTATCATAGGTACTATCTGCTTTTGGTGGGTATCACCCATTTTCCCCTTCACGGCTTTCTATTGCATCCCTCAAGGTTCGAACCTAACCTCTGCCTAATGAGAGACTTATGTTGAATCCTGGTACTAATTAGGTAATTTAACTGAAATACCAAACTTCCATTTTAAATACAGTTTAGAAATCCGTTGACTTATTATTTACTATGTCTTTGATTTATTATTACTTTATTGATCAGTTAATCTCTATCAACAGACTTGCTAAAGCCCCGAACCATAGCGTACTTATTACTGGTGTGCCACAGAGAGATGTTTTTAGATCTAGCATTGAAAACCCTAAAAATTAAAACAACAACATATATAATTCACATTATTTGGTTCATCATTCAATTTACGTAAAATACAGGCGAGGAGAAATCGTTAGGGCTCTAGATCTGCATTTTCTACTCTACTCCCATTCCTCTATTATTAATATTCATTATACATTTAATTCGACTAACCAATAAGCGAAATTATAAAAAATCTCATTTAGATCAAACAATTCCATTGAGATCTAAAAAATCTTTCCGTGGCACAAGTACTAAGTACGTTATGGTTTGGGGCTTTAGCAGGTCTGTTGATAGAGATTAATCATTTTTTTGGGTCAAATTGATATCAGGATTCAACTTAAGTCTTTTATTAGGCAGATGTCTTGGGATCGAATCCTAGGAACGCGATAGAAAGTCGTGAGTGAGTAAGTGGGCAATGCCTACCCAACAGTACATATGATATAACGGCTTTGGTATAGGGTTTGGGTAGTTACAAAAAGATGCACGTTTTTCTTGTAATGACCCGGCTTCTATGCTGGAGCCGTTATATCATACGTACTGTTCGCTTTGAGCGGGCATATGTCCACTTAATCTCTCACGGATTTCTATCGGTTTCAATCCAAGACCTCGGCTTAAATTTTGGTACCAATTGAGCAAACGATTTTTTTTTTTGTAACGACTCAACCTCTATGCCCGAGCCGTTATCAATTGGTATTATGATTCAATTTAAGTCTCTTATTAGGTAGATGTCTTGAATTCGAATTCTGGGGGGCGCCTTAGAAATCCATGAAGGGTTAAGTGGACAGATGTCTATCTAAAGCGGACAATACATATGATATAACGATTCGAACATAAATGCCGAGTCGTTACAATTAGTGTTTAGAAATTGCATCTAAAATAGGTTTCCAGTACGAAGTTTCCTGAATTATAATTCATGATTCTTTCTGATTTGAGGTAGAATGATAATAATGAATTTACCTCTAGGTGACCTAGGCTTACATATTCTTCGGAGAAGACGTCTTGCTGAGTTTGAGCTGCACAACTCTTGCTAAGATTACATCTGTAATTGACTAAATTTTTTCTCAACTTGATGATGAAAAATGAAAAATTTAATAATCTTTTAGGCTAATAATGCTAGGATCATAACTGAATTCCTCTCCGTTTTACACTATCAAGTCTGTACTCGCTGTAGTTTGTTGGTCTGGTTATCCATTGCAAGTATCTATGTTATAACAAATGTAATGCATGGCATACTCTAATGCAGGAGAGTCTTGAGGAAATTTTGGTTTTGGAAAATGCAGGAGAGTATTGAGGAAGCCACTAGTGGTTGACTGGAGAATCCTTACTCTCTTTCATGTAAAAAAATGTAACTTGCTCTTTCGATTCAGAATTCTCACTAATTTCATGTAAATGTGATTTACTTCTATTATAGGGCCAGTTTTTCCAAATTCTCCACCATTCATTTCTTGTTATTTTGTTCAAACATGCAATGACAAGTGATTTGGAGTGATCAAACATCCATGTGAGTGTATAAAGCAAGTGCCAAAAAAAAAAAAAAAAAAAGAGAGAAAAAATGGGAAGTCAAAAAATTGGATCAGTTTTGGGACTTGGGTTAAAACGATGCACTGGGTGATCGTCCAGTTCATTTTTCGGACTGTTGGGTCCGAATTTTTGTTTTGTTGTTTTTTTCTTTTTTGGCAACTTTTTATGGAAAAGCTCTACTTTTTATGAATCACTGGGTCTTTTCGTTGTATATTGATCGAAAACTATATATAGGAGATAATTTTTCATTTCTAAACACAATACGAACAATCAATACTTGAAAACAACCTATTCATTTCATATAATAAAGAGATTTGTTCAATTCTATTAGCATATTCAAAATCCTTAAGTTTTGGAGGTAAAACACTAGTGTTTGATTCAATCCTACAAATTATTTGTTGTGAGTCCTCTAAGCACCAAAATTAATTCTTGAAGGGGAAGAGTATTGTATGAGGACAATGATTACGTGTTTGTGCATTTTTATCACATTTTGTTGTTTTTGCTTCTTTTATTTTGTACTCCTCTCTCTCTCTTTTGAATTTTAATATTCACCATTAATTTCAAACGATATTTCTATGGAGAACAAGACAACCATGGCTACCATTAAACTCATGAATCAAGATCTTGTACGAAGTTTCTTCTCACGGCGTTGAAGATTTTCTATATACTTGATCTTGATTTGGCACCACTTTGGGAACCAACAGATGAAAATATTGATGCTGCAAGAGTGAAAAGGCAAAAGCGCCAAGATGATGAATTGATTTGCCACTTTTAGTATCATGAAGTTAGAGCTTAGAAAACCGTACACGTGGACTCAAACTTCTGCAAACAAAGTGCTACAATAAGTGCATCATCTACGGAATAGAGTTCCTCCTAATCCACTCATAAAATGCCTAGAACCCGGTTAGACTTTTACAAAGAAAGGAACGAGTCTGAAGCAAAACCTAAGAGAGAAAGAGTAGACAGAGAGAGAATCAGCTGAAAAATAATGAATCAATTAGGACGACAAATGGTTCATACGTAGCAAACACTACCATCCATTGATCAACTTCTCAATCCAATGGTCTAGGATGCACCGTGTACTGCTACTCAGGGTTGATTGAAGACGGAACATTCTCAAAGTAGCACTTTTAACTGGGTACGAGTTTGGGGTTTCTTAGAAACTTGGGCCGTTACAATATCTTCATAATGGGGCCTAAAGCTGAAGATCATTTAGGACTTATCATCGCCCCAAGTTTGCTTGACATCGTGCCCAATCTAGTGAATTTCAAAGGGAAAAAATCATAAGTGCCTATGAAATATAAAACAATTCAATATATACTAAAGCTTATTTAATTATATAATATACTACATAACTCCAAAAAAAATATAATAATAATAAAAAAAAAATATTACTGAGTCCATAAATTTTCCCAATTTATGTAGCTTGCAACTGAAAATTTGAACTTACTGATATCACGCCACTTTAGAATGCGAATTCAAAAAACCAATTTGGAGACCATGATAGAAGATTCTAGAAAGAGAAATTATTACCGTTCTTCCACACCGATTCATAGTAATATCCAAAAATCTCATTTCATTTTGTGCAATCTTCGAATATCTACTTAGACATTTGATTTTTATCTGGGTTTTAGCTATAATAAACAATTTCTGCAAGAAATCACGGTGAGAAATTTGAGTAATTGTTGAAGGACTCCAATCTCCACCAAATCCGGGCTCAGTATTGAAGTAATCGATCACCACAAGTCCAACCAAAGCACAAACAAATTTTCCTCGAACGGTTGCTGCCCACAAAGGGCTGAGTGTGTGAGATTATGGAAGCTAAAAAATCAGCCAAAATGGCTAAGGTCGGAGATGAAAACAAGCACAGTAAAGCACAAAGCAAGACTGGAAGCACGAAGCCAAAAGGGGCGCTGTTTTCTCTCAAAACACGGCTAACCTATTTTCACACTAATCATCAACAGTAACGGGGCAGTGTATATAAAGGGTTAGGTATGGTTTTTTAGGCTCAGGAAATAATAAGGCCCAGTAGGAAATATACTAGTGGGCTGTCAACCAGAAAAAAAGCCATCCAAAGTTTTGGGTTGGACCATGAGCAGCACTATTTTAATTAGGCTACTTCAAATGGCTCAAGTAGATTATGTGATTGGTTGAGACAATTGTGGTGTCGATATACAGTTTCAGTCATTTGGTCGATGCTGACTGAATAATCAATACTTTATATCATCGTTCGGGAGGTCGTTTGATAACAATTGCCTAATAAACCTCCACCTTGGTGTTAAAAGACCTGCAAAGAAAATTATTACGCATTAGTAATAATCCAGAAAGAGAGAACCAATAAAATTTGAAATTATTTACGCATTAGAAGATCTTTGCATTATCTAAATTTCACCAATGGAAGCACTTTAGTGCCCATGTCTGAGGGATTATATTGTGCGTGTATTTTCCCAATTCTTACAACTTCTTGTAACACAATATCTCTAATAAAATGTAATCTAATATCAATGTGTTTGGTACGTTCATGAAAAAAGGACTCTTGCATAGATGTATAGATGACTGACTATCGGAATATACACCACATAATCATTTAAAACACAAAGTTCATGTAAAAGGCCTCTAAGCCATAAAGCTTCTTTAATAGCTTCAGTAGTAGCAATGTATTCAGTTTCTGTCGTGGATAGNCTCTAAGCCATAAAGCCTCTTTAATCGCTTCAATGGTGACAATGTATTTAGATTCTGTCATGGATAGTGCAACTATATATTGTAACTGTGATTTCCAACTAACACAAGAGTTAGACAAAGTAAATATATAAGAAGAAGTGGATTTTCTATTATCCCTATCCCCAACATGGTCAGTATCAACAAAACCCTTCAGTTTAACACCCTCATTATTGACCCCAAACCTTAGACCTATATTACAAGTTCCCTTTAAGTACCTTAACATCCATTTCAAGGCTTTCCAGTGCTCAAGACTAGGATTAGACGTGTATCTACTAAGAGTACTAATAACAAAAGCTAAATCTGGTCTAGTGCAAACCAGAAAAAAACCATCCAAATTTTGGGTTGGACCTTGAATAGCACTAATTTAATTAGGTTGCTTCAAATGGCCCAAGTAGATTATGTGATTGGTTGAGACAATTGTGATGTCGATATACAACTTCAGTCATTTAGTCAATGCCGACTGAATAATCAATACTTTACATCTCGCCCTAGAGGTCGTTTGACAATAATTTGCCAAACAGTAATTGTATCAGCATGTAAATTCAAATGGAAATATCATATTTACATGAAGAAATGCATATTCAACCATTCACTTCTTGGTTCCCAAAATTCGAGTATAATTATTTAAGCATCCAGGAATTTTACTAGAGAAAATCATATTTCGATTAGCAAATGAATAGTAAACAACTTAATGCATAATTTCAAATATCGTGATAGAATCACATCAGTGTGTTCCCTACAACTAAATATACTAAATGCCCCCGCTATCCTTCATGTTTCTTTTTGAATTGTGAATTTTAACAAATGATCTAAGATGTGTGTTTTGAATTTGTGTTATGTCATGCTATGATTTACAAGTTTATGTTAATTCTAAGTAATATGTTAATTTCCAAGTTGTGTGTCCAATGATACAAATGATGGCGTACAAATTTTTTTGATAATCTCATCCAATTTATTTTAGAATAACTCCAAACATAAACACTTTTTATATATAATTTATGCATTTCATTCATGACATATTTATTATTTAATTGAATTAATATTCTAAAAAATTAAATAATAAAATTCGTAGATTCAAGTTTTGGTAATTTGTTAATCACAAGGAATTTTGCTTTTAAGATATAAATTACATATGATTGAATCTTAAATCATCTGTGATCGTAAGTAATAACGAGATACAAATATTGTTATTATGGATAGATAATCACGTATGACATTTCTTACTTGTAANATATGATTGAATCTTAAATCATCTGTGATCGTAAGTAATAACGAGATACAAATATTGTTATTATGGATAGATCATCACGTATGACATTTCTTACTTGTAAATTAAGTAGTTGATCTCACAAGTTAAAGTCTAGTGACATTTAATAAACACGTGACTGTTTTGTTATACAAAATATTAGAGACCCGGAGGAGAGATTCCACATGGATAACTATCCGAGTGTCAGTTGTTAATCTTTAATGTTCGGTAATGAAATTGGTCATTCGACTTGAGGTCATCATAATGCCTTATAAAAAAAAGTCATACTTTGGTGATATTGGATGTTGCTATATCAAAAGTCACTAATAAGGTATCATTCGGACATGTCAATAATCATATGTAGGTTATGAATGATCAATAGAGAATTCGTCACTTTTAGATATTAAAAGATTATGATTTACATTTCATTCAGTTAAGTTAATGACGAATTCCTTAGCCTAGGTGTACTCATAAGTCGAAAAGAGTTTTCGACTTATATTAACTTAATAGTGGGATGAAAGATGCAATCGATAATTGAGATTGACACACTTCATATCTCGTAATTGATCACACCATATTGACGAAGGGATTATAATTTCACTGTAAACGAACAAACTTTATTTTGTCATATCATGTGACATTTCTCGTCATATATATTGCTCTGACACATTATTAGATGTCAATCTAGGATAACGAATGTGAATTAATTAATCTAGGTGAGTTAATGATAAATTAAAATGGTGGTTTAATATATCTTATTTTGATTAGATCATAATAATAATTCACGTTTTTAGGTATTGTGATCAGAAATGTGATGGGTCACATACAAAAGGAGAACTAGAAGAATGATATTTATGTATTGACAAACATTGGACAATTAATTAATTGGATTACTTGTTAACTTTCTCGATTTAATTAATTGGATTAATTAATTTATGGACCGTATTTAATTAACTAGATTAATTAAATATTGGATCGAATTAAGTTTAAAAGACGAGCCAAACCCACTTAAACTTCTATTAATAAACTATTAGGATTTGCAAAATAAGACAATACAATTTATTATCTTGGTAGGACAAAAAAAGAGAAACCTTAATTCTCTCATTCTTGTTTTATGTGTGGATTTTCATCGGAGGCTGAACAATTGTGAATTGCAGATCGAGATTGTTCGTGTTCCATGATTAGCAAAGAAGTTTGAAGAAATTAGAAAATGTATTAATCTTATCTCAGTTTCTATTTAAACACATAGCAGATCTGCGTTGGAAATTGAAATAATTTTATTTTCCTACGTATATGATTAAGTAAATTCTTAACATGTACATTTGGGCTTCTTGTACATACTGGTTGAAATTATGTGGAACTAATTGAGATGATATCCATGAAGTTAAAGATCAATTATAGGATAGCTCTTGTGAAATAGAGTATGATATTGGTGGGAATGTATGTGTTTTTGCTGGTTGTATACAGAAATACTTAGATTTTGAAACCTTTGTATACAGAAATGCATAGATTTTGAAACCTCTAATAATTGAGTCTAAGAAACAAAAACTTTACTTCCATATTTCTATTAATGTATTAATTTTCGTTTACATAATTGACATGTGTTTCAAACAATTTTTTTTGGTGAAAGTAGGGTAGGAAGTTTGTCGACGTGTGGTTTTGGTAGCAGTAACAATCTAAGTAGTCAAAGCTATTCTTTCTGATTATTTTCAAACAAGAAAATATGATGGATTATGTTATACACCTTTGTATACTACATCACACATTTTAAAACTAAAGAATGAGTTGATATAGGTTTTTTTATACTGTAAAGAACTAGGAAATCAGTTACGATCAAATTTTTTAACAAG
This sequence comes from Fraxinus quadrangulata, assembly GCA_903798255.1. Classification (NCBI taxonomy): domain Eukaryota; kingdom Viridiplantae; phylum Streptophyta; class Magnoliopsida; order Lamiales; family Oleaceae; genus Fraxinus; species Fraxinus quadrangulata. The sequence continues at coordinate 19,583 of CAIGRB010105772.1, forward strand.
AGTTGATATGACTAAATATGGCATGGTGAGATTAATCACCGACACTCAGATAGTTATTTATGTCAAATCTTTCCAACGGGTCTCCAATATTTTGTTATATAACAAAATATCAATGTGTTCATTTAAATATCACCACACTTTAACTTGTGAGATCTCAACTTATTTCACAAGTAAGAAATGCCACACATGATGATCCATCCGTAATAATGATCTATATCTCGTTATTACTTGCGACCACGGATGATTTAAGATCCAGTCGTCTGTAATTTGTAACTTACAATCATAATTCTTTATGATTAACAAATTACCAAAATTTAAATATACGGATTATATTATTTAATTTATTAGAATATTAATTCAATTAAATAATAGATCTGCTATAAATGAAATACATCAATTATATATCAAAAGTGTTTATATCCAAATTTGATTGGACATAATAATTCAATTAAATAATAGATCTGCTATAAATGAAATACATCAATTATATATCAAAAGTGTTTTTATCCAAATTTGATTGGACATATGGCATAACACTTACAAACTCCCACTTGCGCTAGATCTAATCACTTATGTATCTACTATTGTAAGAGCCTATAAGACGATTATATTTATACTGCGACAACTCTTTGTTAGTAGATTTGCAATATTATCAATTGTGGGAATTTGTTATTTCTTTACATTATTTCTTTGTATTATCTATTTGATGGGATGATACCGCCTTAATACATGTTTGGATTATTGATAAAAACCTTAGTTCTTACACTTGTGTGATGACTCCATTGTTATCACAATACAAAGGTATGTGATCAACAATATTAGAAACTACTCTAAGTTCATTAATGAATTTGTTGATCCACACTATAACTCTTTGCTGCTTTTGAAGCAATAGTGTATTAGGTTTCTGCTATTGAATCAACGATTATTTCATATTTAGATCATTTCCAACTAATCGCTCAATTATTAAGAGTAAACCATATCTTGATTGAGATTCGCTATTATCATTCTAGTCTGACTAGAAGTTAACAACAATGTATCCATGAACTCTCAGTTCATCTTCTCCATATAAAATCTTAAGAAGATTTTATCTATATAGATTGGGAAGGTTAAACAATCTTCATGACCTATCTCTATAAATCAAGTTGTTTTTCCCATATCTTTCATGAAAATATCCTTTAACAAGTACAATTTCAACGATTGAAATATAGAGACGTCGTTTCCTATTAATAATATGACATCTATGTATAATATTAGGAATACGACAATACTACCACTATTTTCTTGTAAACACACAGTTCATCTTCATTTTTTTTATAAAATCAAATATTTTGATTGTCGCATCAAAGCAAAGATTCCAACTCCTAGATGCTTGCTTTAATCCGTAAATAGATCGATCAAGCTTACATACCTTATTGGCTTCTTTGGATTCAAAACATTAGGGCTGTGTCATGTACACTTCCTTTTGCAAGTTCTTGTTAAGGAAAGCAATTTTGACATCCACTTGTAATGATAATATATAGCTATTGCAAGTAAAATCCGAATGGACTTCAGCATGACTACAAGAGAAAAAGTTTCATCAAAGTCAACACCCTGTCTTTGTTTGTAACCTTTTGCCTTGCTTTGATGTATGAATGTTCCCATCCATGTCGACCTTTTTTCTTGTAAACCCATGTACAACATATGGGTTTTATCCCATCAGGAGGGTCGACAATGTCCAAACCTTATTTTCGTACATTGAGTTCATTTTGGATTCCATAGCTTCCTGCCATCTCTTTAAGTCAACATCTGACTTTGTTTCTGCGTAACTAATAGGTTCATCATCTTTGATTAGTATTTCTTTATTAATAATCATGGATTCGTACCTTCTAGGAGATTGAATGATCGTACAAGATTTACACGGAGCTAGGGCTAGGAAATGGGTTAGGTCGGGTGGAATTTATGCCTAAACCCAACTGGCCAGACTTGGTCGGTTTGGCAAGTTTTTGAAACCTGAATCGACCTGGTTGTGTAAAGAAAACTGACCAACCCGATCGGGTCGGGTCGGGTCGGGTGGAATGATAGTTTTCTTCCAGTAAAATTTATGGAAGAATTTCCAGAATCCATCCAAGTTATGACTTATGAAAGAGAGAAATACACAAAGTACAAACCTCAGCTTTCTTCATAGCCCTAGCTCGTATCAACTGCCAAACAAGGGTTTCCAATAAATTTCCTCACCGATCACGCCACTTCTATCCACCCCAACAACCTTGAAATTGAGATTAAGAACTGATTTGGATTGAGATTCAGAATCCATCAATCTTAAATAAATTAGTAGTGCCTTTGAAAACCTACAACTCTTCTTGCATAAGGAGATAGCCAATATTCTTAAGCCCATTTATTCTTCTTGTTATCTCCCAACACCCACAAATTCGACTGTTGTTTTTGACTATACAAGCAAGTGCTAACTTTCTGTCTTAAATGGGCCTAAGAAGCGAAGTCAATTTGAGGAGAAAAGGAGGAAAAAAAAAAAATCAAAGAATTAGGGGCGAACCAGGGAAATAGAAGAATAAGAGATCATCTTTGAAGTTTCTGGAATGATTTTAGATCTAGAGTTTTTAATTTTAACTTCACATTTGGTTGGTTTGGATGGGTGGGAACCACAAACTGACCTAACCTTCAGAAATTCTAATATAGTTGGAACCACAAATCGACCCGACTTGGGATGGTTTTTCAGGTTACTAATTTATGTGCCCAACCCTACATGGTGTGACGTGTCTTCAGGAGTCTCTACTTCCTGATAAGAGTATGTCTTCTTAGATAGTGTGTGATCTAACTCAGGTTAATCTACTCGATCAACTTTATCTGTGGACTTTTGAACTCCTTCAAGTTCTATTTTACTCCCATTGTCCTCTCATATAATAAACTTTTTCTCTAGAAAGATGATATGTTTTGAGATGAAGACTTTCTTCTTAATGGGATTATAGAATTAATATCCAAATATTTCTTTTGAATATCTCACTAATTTTATTTATCGGATTTAGACTCAACCTTATCCGATTTAGTGCACTTTACATAAGCGTCACAATTCCAAACTTTAACATAAGACAAGTTGGGTCTTCTACCTTTCCATAACTCGTATAGAGTTTTTTCGATTGACTTAGATGTGACAGATTTAGTCTATAGCACGCTGCAATCAGTGCATGATCCCAAAAATATTTTAAGAGGTTTGCATGACTCGTTATTAATCACACTATATCTAATAATGTACGATTCCTCATTTCAGATACATCGTTGTGCCGCCGTGTATACAAGGGAGTCCACTGCGAAAGAATCTCATTTTTCTTTAGATAATCTGAAATTTCACATTTAAGATATACTCCACATGATCATATTTTAGTGTGAGAATACATTTACCTAATTAATTCTCTACTTCTAGTTTGAATCTCTTGAACTTTTCAAGAGCTTCATGCTTGAATTTCATCAAGTATGTATGACCATTTCTAAAATAATCATCAGTAAATGTGATGAAATAAGGGAAACCTCATCTAACATTAATTGACATGGGTTTACATACATCACTATGTATTAGCCTCAATAATTGTAGGGCTCTTTCTCATTTTCAAGTAAAAGGAAATTTGTTCATCTTGTCTAACATGTACGATTCACATTTGTCTCCAAATATCCGTCTATATATAATTTAGAATTGCATTTTGTAATGTCAGATATATGTATTATTCAGGTTATCACTTTTATACCTTCAATTTCTATACTCATTATGAAAAAATCAGTATTTAGAATATAAATACCATTTTGTAATTTACTATAACTATTAAAATCTTATCAAAATAAAAAAGGAACAATAATTGTCATTAACATTAAAATAATTCATGTTCAAACAGAAAATTTAAATAATGTTCTTGGTAATGGTGAGAACACAATAACATTTATCTAATTCTAAAACTAAGACTAAAGGCAATGGTAAGAAGAGGCAATGCAACAACCTTTGCTCATTTTTCATGTGCATGTCAACTTCTCCCTTTTACGATGGTCTATTTCTATATAGTTTCTCCACATTTATACAAAAAATGAGATCCATATCTGGTATTTAATACCCAAAAAGTTAATGAAGTAGACATAAGTCTTGAAGTTTTTCTTCAAATGACATATCATTCCAAAATAACAATAAGGGGTATTAGATTTGGTATTGCCTTTCTTCGTTTTGACTATCTTAGCCATCTTAGATGCTTTCCCGAAGCATCATTTAGACTCCATCTTAGTGTCGTTAGAGGAATCAATGGTTTGTCCACTACAAACTTTGATGTTGGGTTTAACAGTCTCAAACATATTAAACAACTTAGGGAGCGTGAACTCAAGCATATTCATGTTAAATTCATAATAAAATGTGAATAGGCAGAGATTGTAGAACTAAGTTAATACTTAGTTCAAAGTCCTTGACTGAACTCAATTGAGACAACTTCTCAATACGCATTTTATCATACATTTAGCATACAAATAGAAATGCATATAATATCGTAGACGATTATGAACTTATACTATCTAGTCTTCCCGAGTCATAAGAAAGACTAGTTTGTCAATTTCTAGGGAGTATTGCATTGACTCATACAATGCTCTATATCTATGGTCTCCTCATCTTCTTGCATATTCAATTTGTCTAGTTGCAACCTGTATCATATACTAGTTGGTACGCAAGCCTAAATAATTAAATACACAAGCCCATAATAATTATTATGGACTCATATGTCCAAAATAAATAAGAGCTCGTAGGCTCATAAAACAACAAGAATAAAACTAACAATTCAACACATCCTAATGTCGAGTCCATAATCATCCACAAGTAAAACATTTATCATATATATGATTTCCTATATTATATCTAATATTATATGCAAATATGATTCAAGTTTCTAGTAATTAAAGTTGTCTAACCTAATTTAGACAAATGGATCTGAACAATTAATAATATTATATGCAAATATGTTTCAAGTTTTTAACAATTATGGTTGTCTAAACAGATTTAGTTAAAAAGATCGGAATAATTAAATAATTAGTTAATCAAATTAATTAATTAATTTGCATATTTATTTGATTAAATAAAATTCCACAATTTAAGGTAATTGAATTGAATTAAAATAAAATTTTAATTAAGAGTTTGTTTGTTTCCCATTATTGGGAGAATAATGAAGTTATGAATGATATTTTTTGGAGAATGTGTGGTTGAAATTTAAAATAATTTTATTGGTTTGTGTGTAGAATATTTTATTGGGTGAATGTATGGTGGAGAATCTTACTATAACAAACCGAGTTTTAGATTAATGATAGATAAACATGGGCTAAATACTGAAATCAGAGTCGAACTTTAATTCCAAGATATTATGACGAACTTATTTAATTAAATTTTTTTAAAATTAAATATCAAATTAGAGTTCAAATTTAATTTCAAAATTTTAGGGCGAGACAATTTAATTAAAATCGAAATCAAATTTTAATTAAATGTCAAATTAGAGTTCAACTCTAACTTCAAGAATATATTATGGTGGATAATTAATTAAAATTAAATTCTAATTAAATATCAAATTAGAGTCCAACTCTAATTGCGATTGAATTAACATTATAATTTAGGATAAAACTCCTAAATAAAATAAAATTCAATTTATGATCAAAATTTAATATTAAAGTTAAAATCCAATTTTAACGAAATTATAAAGATTCGTCAATTATAAATAAAATTTTAAATTTAGTTAAGATTAAAATTATTATCAAAATTGAAAATATATGTCAAATCCTTTTTAAAATCAAATTTAAAATCCTTTTCAAAATTGCAATCAAAACCTCTTTTGAAAAATTGCATTCTGACCCAAATCAAATTTAAAAACAGACACTTCCAATTTAAAAATTATAGAAGAAGTCCCATTTAAAAAAAAAATGAAAACTGACCCCATTTTCTTTAATTGCAGGCAGGGGCTCGCAATTTCATAGATTGCATGGGAGTCCCCCCAAAACACCCTAAACCTAAAATCATTTTTAAATTACATAACATCCTATACGGTGTTGCGTCTGGGAGTTGTGGTGCCCCATATGCGGCGCACCACAATAGCATGATGAACGTTGCCATGCAACAATAGCAGTCGATGTTTCTACTACATAGCAGCAGTGCTCGACTTCATTTTGGGGAACGTCGTTTGTGCAGTGCTTGCAATGCCCACGGCAGCGTGCGTCGCCTGTGCAGTTTCGTCACCGCCAATGTCACCATCTCTATGTATGTCTCGATCCAATTTTTGACCAAAAATTAATTTTCTTTTAAAACAATATTGAAAGTCAATTTTCTTCATTGCTAGACACAAGAAACAAACAACAATCAAATTTTGATTGTTTCCAAAGATTCAAAATAATTTCTAACAAATACAAAGTATGCTCTGATACTAATGTTGGAAATTTACTTAAAGATGCACAGCGAAAAATAAAATAATTTCAATTCCACAAAAAAATTGCTTTGTGTTTAGATAAAATCGTGATAGGAATTATAACTTTTGTAAATTTTGCAAACTCTTTTACTGATCTTGGAACATGAACAATCACTATCTGCAATCCACAGCTGTCTAAATGTCTAAATTCCAATGAAAATCTACACAGGAAACAAGAATGAGAGAGCTAGAATTTCTCTTTTCTTGTGCTAGCAAGATAATGAATCGTGTTCTATTATTACTGAAACCCTAATAGTTATTAATATAAGTTTAAGTGGACTAGCCCGTCTCTTAAACTTAACTCGATCCAATATTTAATTAATATAATTAATTAAATTTAGTCCATGAATTAATTATTTTAATTAATTAATTCAAGTATGTTAACAAGCAAATAATTAATTAATTATCCAACACTTGTTAATTAATTAATTGGTGAATATCATTCTTCTAGTTATCCTTTTGTGTGTGACCCATTATATTCTCGATCACAATATCTAACAACGCGAGTTATTATTTTGATCTAATTAAAATATTTTTAATTTATCATCAATTCATATTCGTCGTCCCAAATTGACTTCTAATAATTTGTCAAGGTAATACATGTAACGAAAAATGTCACGTGGTATGACAAAAATCAAACTTGTTCGTTTATTGTGAAACTATAATCCTTTTGTCAATATGATCCGATAAGTTACGAGATATGGATGTGTGTCAATAACAATTATCAATCATATCTTTCATCCCACTATTAAGTTAATGTAAGTCAAAAATTATTTTCGACTTATGAGTACATATTAACCAATGATTTCGTTATCAATTTAATTAAATGAAATATAGATCATAATATCTTATTATCTAAGAGTGATGAATCATCTATTAATCATTCACAATTTTCATATGATTTTTGACATAGTCGAACGATGCCATATTAGTGATCATTGACAGAGTAATATCCAATATCACCAAAGTACGACTGTCCTCATATAAGGACTATGATGACTTCAAGACAAATGACTAATTCCACTACCGAATATTAGAGATTAACTACCGACACTGAGATAGTTATTCATATGGACTCTCCCTAACGGGATCTTCAATGTTTTGTTCTATAACAAAACATCCATGTCTTCATTTAAGTGTCACCACACTTTAACTTGTAAGATTAGTTACTTACTTTACAAGTAAGAAATGTTACACATGATGGTCTATCAGTAATAACGATATTCGTATCTCGTCATTACTTACGATAACAGATAATTTAAGATCTAATCATATGTAATTTGTAATCCACAATCACAATTTATTGTGATTAAAACAAATTACCAAGACATGAATTTACGGATTCTATTATTTAATTTATGAGAATATTAATTCAATTAAATAATAGATATCCCATAAATGAAATACATCAATTACATATTAAAAGTGTTTATGTCCAAATTTGATTGGATTTAAGGTATACCACTTACATTATATGATGTGTAGGAATCATGGTATTTTCATTTTTTGGTTCGATTATCTCCAGAACATTTGCTGATCTGGTTGATATTGATGGAACACATAGATAAGCCTCTTAGGGATTGCCATATGATGATAATGTTGGGAATTTACTTAAACATGCGCAGCGAAAAATAAGCAGTTTCAATTCCCATACACGGATCTGCTTTGTATTTAGATAGAAACTGTGATAGAAATAATACCTTTGATGATTTCTGCAAACTCCTTTGCTTT
>CAIGRB010105773.1:0-34967 GCA_903798255.1 Fraxinus quadrangulata
ATTTATTTTCCTTGGGTCATAGGATATTAATTTTATCCAATGCATTTGGGACAATTGGATACTTCAGTTTGCTTTTGCCATTTTAAGTCATCTTGGACATTTCAACTATTATTTCTTCCAAATTTATGAACCCAATTTGGCTGTAGCTTCTGGATATTCTGCATGAGGGGGGCTTTTGTTTTTGATAAGCAAAAATTATTATTGCAAGGTTTAAAAAGTGTCATCACCATGCCTTGAAAGTTAATGCATTCTTTTAACCCGTAATTGTCGAGGCTATAATTTAAGTGGAAAAGCAACCAAGCCAGCTGACATCAATTTTTGGAAAAAGAATACATATATTCTGGATTTTTGGTCTCCAAAGGAAAGGTACTTGGGAAGTATTATAAAAATGGTCACTGGAAGAATTATTTCAATCTGGATGTGCCATGTTGTTCTTGAGAGGAAGAATGTTCATTATGCCACGATATCTTGGCTTATTTGGCTATCTTTTTATCACCTCGGATGCTGCTCATAAGCTTTTCGACCTCCAACTCTTGGATAGTGGATGCAATCGAGGACTATATTTTTTTTATTATCAGGCTATTCGAAATGGGCTAAGGATTTATTTTCCTTAAGCCCTTTGGGATGTCAATTGGCGACATAATTGTGGACTCTAGCTACTCCTTGCACATCAAGGCTAGCTCGAGGTTTTCTTATTTAAAGGAAGATGCGGTATTGCATGAAGTCTTTGTTCCTTGAAAAAGGAAGAGACAAATCGCCAGATGCTTATTCTTGGTTGGAGACCTCATTCCTTGAATAAAGGAAGAGACATTATCATGAAGTCCTCATCCTTGAATAAAGGAAGAGAGGATCTCTTGAAGACCTCGTTCCTTGAATAAAGGAAGAGGCAGTTCTCGTTTCTTGAACAAAGGAAGAGGCAGTATTAATCGAAGTCCTCGTTCCTTAAACAAAGGAAGAGACAGTATCTCGAAATCCTCGTTCCTTGAACAAAGGATCCTCGCTCCTTGAACAAAGGAAGAGACAGTATTTCGAAGTCCTCATTCCTTAAACAAAGGAAGATACGATCTCTTGAAGACCTCGTTTCTTGAATAAAGGAAAAGGCAGTCCTCGTTCCTTGAATAAAGGAAGATGCAGTATTTTTTGAATTCCTCATTCCTTGAATAAAGGAAGAGGCAACATATTTTATAAGTCCTTGTTCTTTGAAAACGAAAGAGGCAAATCGCCAAATGTTTATTCCTGACTTCGCGAAATGGTTATTCTTCACCTCTCATTATCGTTGAGCCTAATTGTAAAATCTCCTCATTCTGAGGTCAGTTTATAAGACTCCGATAACACTATTGTTGAGCCTTGCTGTAAGACCTCGTCTATCCGAGGCCCACTTATAAGATTTCAATAGTTCGAGAGCTATTTGCAGGATATTTATTCCCCGCCACGCCACGTGTTTATTCCTGACCTCCTGAGATGGTTATTCCTCGCCTCTCATTATCGTTGAGCCTAACTATAAGACCTCGTCATTTCGAGGTCAGTTTATAAGATTCCGATAGCACTATTATTGAGTTTTGCTATAAGATCTCGTCTATTCGAGGCTTGCTTATAAGATTTCGATAGTTCGAGAGCTATTTGCGGGATGTTTATTCCCCACCATGTCAGATGTTTATTCCTGGCCTAGCGAGGTGGTTATTCCTCGCCTCTCATTATTGTTGAGCCTAACTGTAAGACCTCATCATTCCGATTACAAGACTCCGATAGCACTATTGTTGAGCCTAACTGTAAGACATCGTCTATTTTAAACCCGCTTATAAGACTCCGATAGTTCGAGAGCTATTCGTGAAATGTTTATTTCCTGCCACGTCAGATGCTTATCCCTAGTTGAAGACCTTATTTCTTGAATAAAGGAAGATGTGGCATTATCTTGGAGTCCTCATTCAGGAAACAAAGTTCGCAATTTTAAAAATTAAATTTGCACAAGTTCAAAAATAATAAAAAGAACCTCCTATTGAGAACGCTCAAAGATGAAGCCTCTACATAGATGATTCATCCCTATGAAGAGATGCGTGGACACATCGGCGAGAAATTGCACAAGTTCAAAAATAATAAAAAGAACCTCCTATTGAGAAAGCTCAAAGATGAAGCCTCTTCATAGATGATTCATCCCTATGAAGAGATGCGTGGACACTTCGGCGAGAAGTTGGATCCCAAAAATGACCATACCTGTACTCGAGAAGTGTGGCACATGCTTTTAACAACTAAAGTTGTTAAGGAAGCCTCAACATGGACGAACTGCTCAACCTCATGCTCAGTAAAATTAAAAATACTCTTAATTAAAGCAAGTTCATCAAAATATTATAAAGTACCTCATATTGACAAAGATCAAAGGAGAAACCTCTTCATAGATGATCCGTACCTATGAAGAGATGCGTTGGTACTTCGACGAGGAGTTGGATCCCAAAAAGGATCACATATGCGTTCGTAAAGTGCGACACATGCCTTTAACAATTAAAGTTGTTAAGGGAGGCTGAGAATGGGTGAACCACTCAACCCCATGTTTAAGAAGAGAAAGGCAAGCGAACTATCTATACTTGTGAAAATTATAAATAAAGTCAACCTAAAGTCTAAAGTGCTAAAGAGCCCCAGTTCATAAAACATTGATGTGCATACTTCAAAAACTTATAAAAGTAGAAGACCTTCTAACACTAATGCAAAACTATGAGTTTGATATTACTATTGAAGTGGAATAAGTTCGGATTATACTGAAAAGCATTACAATAAATTAAACAGAAGCAATAAGTGCATGAAGTAAATAACACTAGTACACGAAGTGCATGAAGTAAATAACACCAGTACATGAGCTAAAAGAATTTTATTTATTTAACAAATATTTGACTCAGACTTAGGGGACTATTGTGATATTGGTATCTTAGTAACATTACATTATTACTGCTAGCATATGCATTATATTATTGCTATCGAGTACGTACTTCACATCACTACTAGCAGATTATGACACATATTATATCTCAGAGAAATTTAAAATGTCATTATTTACTTTATCGTCATGAGTAATTTGAGGGGCAAATGTACCTCAAATTTATTTGGTATATGTAAAATGTCATTATTCAGTTCATCGTCATGAGTAATTTGAGGAGCAAATGGACCCCAAATTTATTTGGTATATGTGCAGGAGATATATTGTATTGTATTACATGATTGATTTGGTTCATATTACAGAGGAGATGCTGTCGAAATTTCGACAAATTATATGCAACATCTATCTTTCGAGACAATCCGTAAGTCCTCGCTTATCCGAGCTACTTATGTTTTTGAGACAATTCGTAAGCCATAGTTTATTTAGGCCAGCACGCATATTTTCTAATGCAAATCGTAAGTCTTGATTTATTGAAGCTTCTCGCATATTTGGAACCGAAGCATATTTTTGAAGCAGTTCGTAAATAGTCGCTTATCGCAGCTATTTATATTTTTGTGGCAATTTGTAAGACTTCACCTACTAACAGCTTATATTTCAAAGTCCGACCCGCATATGAATGTACGACTCAGACTTGAGAGACAATTGTTATATTCATAAAATATCTCATATTGAGCTTGAGTCCAGTCCATTAGGCCCATAGGCCCACTTGGGCCCATTTTCACTTCTATATATATACAATTCGTTTCATAACAAGGGAGAGAAGTCCAGGTGAGGGGTTGTGGCAGGAATCCCGTTGACTCATTTTTTAGGATCAACAGTAAATATGACACATGACACGCTATGATGAAAGAAAAAACCCATCTCTATAGTAAATACTAGGGAGAAAAATGTATGGATGTAAAAAGTTAAAATTTATGATTTCAAGTATGCTTATGAATGCATTGACATGCACGAATATTTCACGAGAAGAATTAACATTATAAAACATAATAATCAAATATCAAGTTCACAAAATTACTCAATTTAAGTAACACATTTATACATTTAATAATATAGCGTACGCATGAAGACAATTGGAGGTTTATTTACTTAAAATCCTCAGAAGTTTAGTTTTATGACGGCAAGCAGAGATGTTCTTAGTCACCTACTACTCAACGTGCTACTTCATTACCATTGATTAAAAAAACTTGTCCATGCTTATCATTTGATGTTATTATTAGACTATACTGATTATATGTTATCTTATCTTGAATGTTATAGCATTTATCAACTACTGAAAAGAAGTGGCAATAAGCTATATCAATGCATTTTAATTTCATACAAATGAAGAGAGTACTTCAAATTTTAAGTACATTTTAAACTCACATAATTGAAGAAAATAGTTTAAATTTCATATGTTTTGAAACTAATTTGCGTGTCCATGATTTCACTATAATGAGATGCAGAATCACACTAATGTACTTACAGCTCAAATTCAAAACAAGAAATTTACTAAGAAAATATTTAAAACTGTAATGATGAGTTGAAGAGAAATTCTAATAACATGCATTAAAATGGGTTAGACATCACAAGACCTGAAGTTAGGGGATAAAAAAATATGCACCATTAACCAACAATTTAGAATGTACAAAAATTTGGGACTGTTATCTTTGTATTTCAGTTTTGTGTTTTGAGTGTCCATTTTGAGATTATTGAAAATATGTTCTTTTTGACATTATGAAAAATTATTTTGAAAATACAAAAAATGCGTTTTGAAAATTTTAGCTTGATTATAACTGAAAACACCCAAAACGACGTTTTGAGTTTTCTTTGTAAATTTTTAACTTGTTTTTAAAAATACGTTTTTGAAAATAGGAAACAGAACGTTTTTTCACTGTTTTGGAAAATTGAAAACAGAAAACGGCTTGAAAATGGTAAAGAGAACAAACCATTCATTTATACATGAATACAGTTTACTTGGGGCATGTTTTGTTAATCTGAAAATTTTCCTAATAACTAAACATTTAAAATAATTACAATAGGAAATCATAACCTATATGCCGAATAATTCTGAAGACACCAATTTTAACATAGAATGCATCTTATTTTATTGTTATTCAAATCAATGAAATTCCTTTGTATATACACATACTAACAACGTTATTTATTTATTTATTTAAAAGTTTTTCTAAATAAATTATTGAATTTCTCATATAATAAAATAGATACACCAAAAAGAGAAAGGCCAATTAAATCAACCTAGAATTTGACCTCACTAGATTTAATCAAACTTCATATATGTGAGAAATAAATTGACAAATAAAATTATATAATCATATATAAGACTATGGGTATGAAATGATAAAATAGACTTAATAATGGCTAATGATGACATGAAATCATAATTGAAATAACAAAGCAATAAAATTAAAATCTTAATACCTTAAACAAAGATGCAGCTTTGAAAGTGGGAAAGAGACATCTAAGATAATTTGTTTGAATTAGGAAGCATGTATATATAATTTAACTTGCAAGGAGATGTATAAATAGGAAAAATTGACACTTTTAATCTAGTGACATTTATCAAGGCATAAAAACTGTTATGTAATTAAACACCAAATCTTTCCCTATAAATTTATTTAACCTTAAACTTGATTGATTAGGTTACTACATTTCCATTATTAAATATCTAGTTATTATTTTTAATTAACTCACACAAAAATGTGCTTAACAAATAATAATTAAATTAATAGACACGTTAATTGACAAGGGCGTCCAAAGAACATTACATTTTAAATTCAATGGAATTTTATGTATCTTAAATTTAGAACTACTAGGCACGTCGACCGTATGAGGCGTCCAAAGTACATTCCACTGTATCAACATAGTTAGTCACTACAACGATAATTATAATAATTTAATAGTAAATGTAACATAAATACAATTAATCTAGATAGGCACGAGAATAAAAAGAAATAAGTACTCGGCATTATAGTTAAAATCCTACTAGGAAAACCCTTATGGAAAAACTCTACTGAAGGAAAAATAGCATATTATTTCTTTGAATATCCTACAAAAATATTCTCATTAAAATTACTGCAAAAAAAATTCAATGAAATAAAATCTTGGTCAAGATAAATGAGTACAACACATATTTACTCACTTCACGATAATATCACATGAACTATATGTCTTGGGCATATTAAATAACATTTATTTGATGCACATCGAATTTTATGCATTATCAAGCTAACAATATATAGACTTGTGATTGTATCCACCACATATAAGTTTTTACGAAATTCATTATTTTAAGAATCGTGCATTACATGTTACGACTTTATTTATTTATTTTTTCAAATAAGTATACACCTTTATGCATTGGGGCTAGTGGTTAAAAAAACAATCAGATTTCTCTAATAAATTCAATTTTGGATGGATTGCGTTTTTTATTTAGTCAATTATTTTTATGTTGATATTCTTCGACAAACTTCCTTCAATATCATCTCTATCCATAGTGTTGCATTATGTACTAAAGTGTAGTCAATAACTTTTTTGTTTCGATTTCATTTCTTTTTCCATAACAACATAACTTATTGAAATATCTCAATTTTTAGTATTTTAGGTATCTGAATCTCTTTTGTGATTTTACAATTTGTTATGTCTCATATAAACCTACGTTAGGGCTAACCAATACATTTGGGGTTTTGCTTCCATTGTCACCATTTTCGCACACTTAACTCAATATCCTCGTCTCTCACTTTCAAAATTTGTGGGCCACTCAAAACTTTCTTTGATGAATTTGAGCTTGATTTCCTGGTAGGTATACTTTAGAATTTCCGTTCTCGTTTTTCACTTAGTTTTTTTTATTATTTGAGATTTTACGATTTTTTCACTAGGATTTCTTTAGGTTTAGGTAGGTTTTTTTTACAAGAAATAAAGCAACTTTTTAACACAAACTGAAAAGGGAAGTGTTACTATAAATCTTTTATCAAGAGTATATGCTTATTCAATAAGGTTATATTAACTATTTGCTCCATTTTCTTTTGAATTTTTTTTCTTGGAATCGAATATCATAACATTTCCCGCCTGCAATATATTTATCAAATATAATGTTAATCGATTGTTTTCCTTCAACGTTAATTCGAGTTGGAGCATTTAAAGATGGTGTGTAAGGTATTGTAATCTCTATAAATAATAAACTCATCTAAATAGATAATTTGCCAAACTTCTAGTTCGAATTGTCTTGTGAAATGATCTATACAATATAATTATGCATTATTTTTATTATTTCTAACTGCATGGTTCATCCTTTTAATACTGAGAAAACCGTCCTATTAAAATGACAATTAGCAAACCGCAATGTAAGATATCACCCATCAAGTATGATAATGAATCTAGATACAACATATATTAGCATTATTTATTGAAGATCCATCTTTGTGCACTGTAGTAGATAATTCACATATATATTAAACAATACAAAAATAGGAGATATGTATTATTAGGCTCTTCACCCAAAGTCAACTATAACGGGGAGAGCTTGAAATTGGCATGATGAGTACACATATTGCTGCATGTTAAATACCATTTCCTGAGTAGAAATGGAAATATTTTGTTACCCATAGTAATGTTAAGTATTTTTCTGGATGCATTTAATAAAAGCGCTACTAAGCCATTGGCAATAAGATGTTCCACCATTATTCCAACTAATAGTCATCAAAAGTGTTAGGATGTATACTTACTAATATTATTAAAACGAATTGTCTTAATTTGTGTAATATGAAAAGTTATGCACATAATTGAACAATTGAGAAAATAATCATGCGAGCATCAAGTCAAGAGTGTACAATAGTTACGTATGACACTATCGGTGAATCTATCTATTAATACTCCATTTGTCCTATAAAAATAGACTTTCTTTCCTTATTCACCTATCCCATATATCATTTTCCTTGTTGAGAGTATTTGTTAATTTTTCATTTTTCTAATATACCCCAATTTAATGTTCCTTGTTATCAATAAATATGAGTTATTCTTATTTGAACCATTACTCAATGTAGGGATATATTAAAAAAAATGTAAGAAAAAATTATTGTTCAAAGCTCCAACTACATAAATTTTTTTAATCTGTGTAAAAATGGAAGCAAGTCTATTTTTATAGGATAAAAGAAATATAATAAAATTTGTAGATGGTCTACATGGAGGGTGAGTGGGTCCACAAAGTTCACCTTGAATTTCTTCAAGAAATATTGGGAATTTAGTCTCAACTTTAGCCAGTGATCAGTGATCAAATTGCCCCAAGAGAATTCAATATATTAAAGATGCTCTGGTTCTTCAATAGATATACACGTATTTTCAATAAACTTTTGCACTATTATGGATCCGAGATAGTTTAAATAGATCATGCCAAATAATAAAAGTTGTGTATATGCTTCAACGGTAAGTATATTTGAATAATACAAATCAAAAAATATATCTTTGGAACATATCGATTTCCTTTTTAGTTTTCATCATTATTTCATTTTTCCTTCTAAAAGTCGTGATAATTTAACTAAATGCTTGAAATTATTACAGTATCGAAATCTGTTTCGACCTACGTTAGTTCCATATTTGTTTGTAGCATTCATTCCACATGATGTAATAAAATCAATTGGGCATGATTTGTGACTTAACACCTAAAACTCGTTGTTCATCTACTATTAGGCGTTTAGAACATGAATCCAATAAGAAATAGTACAAATGAAGTAACATTTCCAATAAATATAAATCACGACAGATTTGATTTACGTCCTATACCACCAATATCATTTTGCTTTTCTTTTATAAAAATCATTGACAAAATATGAATATTTTTGCTAGATTAAATCTTATGATATTCTTCAAGAACTATCATATTTCAGTCCCGTTCAATTTAAAAAAAAATTGTTACAAAATGGGACTGAAGTCAGCTAGTCCATTTAGTCTTGCTTCATCTTCTTCTTCATTTTTTTTTTTTTTAAATTTCTTCAAAAGGTTTCAAACTACTCAATTTATGTATCCCGTTAGCTTTTAAATCAAAGAAAAATGTTTCGAGTCAAAGAGAGTGGCTTCAAACCTTGTACGAATAAGAAGAAGGCTTCTAGCATTTTATGGTATCATATTCTTAAAAAATTATTGTATTGAAAGATTGAAACATAAAGGCGTGTTTCTTTTGAGAGCATCAACTTTATTCATATAAGTACAAACTTGTAGTTCTAAAATATTTTAATACTTAAGTTGAGTTTCTTCACAAACAATCAATATCATATACTCTCTTATAATATTGAAATTCATGACATTGTAATTATTCGAGAGTATTAACACAATATTTTCTAAAATATTGATATGCATAAAATTTGTTTTTTCAGAACAAACATTCATTTTTTTCCTAAAAATATTAATATATAAGAAATCTCACTACTTCCAAAATAATTGTACAATATTCTTCTAAAATATTGATCTACAATAATTGACAAATTTTCAAGAATAATGATACAATACAATTCAATAATATCAATACACAAAAAAATATGTTTCCTTATGAATAATGACACAATATTCCTTACAATATTGTTGTACAATTCATACTTCACGTCGAGTAATATAATATTTTGGGCATGTTTGAGCCCTATTATTTTGTGTAAAATACATTTTAGAATAATAGATTGATGAAGAATGTATAATTAAATCTGAAGAAAAAGTTTTTGAGTTGTGCGTAATATTAAATAAACTCATTATATTAGTTCATCTTCTATGCGATAGTTACTTTCAGATATTCATTTCCACTATAATGTCTATGTCCTCTCATATTGTACATTTCCACTATGATGTCTATATCTTCTCATATTTCTCACACTCAAAATCCCTAAAACTTTTAGTAGTAGAATATTATGACAACCAAATATGTATAGAAATGGACGAAATCAAGATTTTTATTAGAGAGCTAAAATTTTAAAAAGTCAATGTACTAAAATTAATATATTAATAAGTCGATGAGAAAACATTTCATTAATTTTATTTAAATATAAATTAGTATAAATAGAAATTAACAAATAAAGGAAAAAAATTGGTGATGTTGTGGCAAACGAATTACTTACTAATTGTTTAATAGAGTAAAATTGAGGAGCATGAACTTAGCAAAAAAATAATATAAAATGAAGGTTTTGAAAATGTTAAGCGTGGAATGAAAATGCAATTGATCAAGCAAGTAATTAAATTAAAATAAGTTAAAAAAACTAGAAAAAGACAACCATTTTTTAAATCAATGACACCATTTCAAAGAAAAATGATTCTACATTTTTCTTCAAAGCACCTCCGATCAATGGTCACGATCACATTTTACGCGTCCACGCATATTTCAATATTAGTCACCTTGGTAAATATAGAAATGGTTGCCAAAATAAACGTAGATTTGTATATATATATATATACTAGTTTATTTACAAATCTACGTCTTCAAGAGTATATATAATTATACCTTTTCTTTTTCTGAAATATATATTCACATGTATAAAGACATTCCTTAAAACAACAAATCAATATTTTTCGTGAATAATGAAATATCTGAATATAGTTATGATTTTCTAATAGCATTGACACATTTATCAGAAAAAAATTTGTACAAAAATTCTCTTGGGACTAACAAAATATTCTTTTAGAATATTGATTTATAAAATTATGGTTTATTAGGGAGATATTAAAATACTTATTTGTTTACAAATATACGTCTTCAATAGTACAAGCAAACCGATTATACTTTTTTAAATATCAACACGTATAAAGTCATTCCTTGAAACAACAAACCAATGTTCTTTGAAAATAATGAAATATACGTATATAAGTTATGGTTCTTTCAAACTGTAATACATTTATCAGAAATAGATTTGCACAGTTGTTCTTCTGGAATAACAGAATATTATTCCAGAATATTGATTTATTCAGAAATAATAAAATAATATTCTTGAATATTTATATAGTTATGTTCTATTTCTTCAAGAATATCAACACAATTTTTCTCAACACTTGTGTTTTTTCAAGAGTGTGACATAAAAACATTCTAAAATATAGATACAAGCATAATGCTTTTTCCAGAGTATTAACAAGATATTCTTCTATAAGAATCACTTTTACTAGAGATTCTTGCTTTAATTTGAATAAAAAATAAGAACTATTTTTGCTAATTCAGTTGATTATCATATTTCGTGATGATAATATGTTAAAAAATAATGAGAGATAATAAGAAAACAAGATAATAAAATTGAGAAAGTTAAAAATTCAAGTGTGTATAACATTATAACAATGACTCCTATGTATAAAGTTACAATCTGAATAGAGTAAACTTCTAGATAATAACAACTCGTCATTCATTATTATTCACCATTTTACTACAATTCCAATATTATAAATTGCAAGAGTCATAATTCCTTAAATATGACATGAAATTGATAAAAAAAGAAAAAAAAAAAAAAGCTTAATAACGTTTAGGGGCAGAGAGAGTGGGGACGATTAGCCACCAATTTAAAAACCTTCATAATTACTCCTAATAATTAATAGTTTCTTGCCCTTCCTATAATCGTAAGTTTCATCCTACTAAAAACAGGTATCACACTGCAAATACGCATAAGCCTAATAAGGTAACTGCTATGTATACGTGATGATGTATTTTGGGTTATAGTATTGTCATTTCATATTCGAAAAGTTTTCGTATAAGAATCAAAAAACTGAAATTCAATTTGCTCAAAAAAAAAAAAAAAACTGTAATTGTGGTTTTCAATTTAATTATTACATTTATTTATAAATTAAGAAATAAAAAGAAGGAAAAATTGGATATGTTCACCATCATAAATTTTATTTTAATACGTTTTTTAACTGCATCATAAGTTTGAAAACTCACGTAACATCGCCTGATGTTCTGAGGAAAACAAGTTCAAAACTGGAATTGACACTTTGACAGTTAGTCAAGTTTACCAGCTGATGCGTTTTTGCCTGCTATGATGTTGAACAGTCTCAGGTATTTATTGATGGCTTGGAAATCCAAAATTCGTGTCAATTACGTTTCCCCTTTACCTACATGTTCTTTTGACATTTCTAAACTTTATTAAGGAATTGGTTGAATTTGTCTTTGACTGTGTCTTATTTTCAAAACTTCATTAGTTAGAAGACCCGCCACTCTTTCTCAAAATAGATTATATAATTGACAAGTCCAAGATGTTTCTTCACTAAACGGCTCATCAGTTAACGATTGTTTTAAGGTAATTTAATATAACGGAAATATATACCACAATCCAATTAAAAACTCAAAAGTTTGACGGTAGGCTAAGATTTAAATAAATATATTTTCTTAATAATTTTATATTTTAGATGGTGTGAGTCAACAAAGTACTGAACAGATGTAAATGAAAAAAAAAAAAAAAATTGAGTTCAAATGCCGCCACTATCTATATATTATACTCATCAAACCTTTGATTAAAAGAAAAAGGACATGCGATGCCAGTGGATACGTTTAATTTTATTTTGTTGTTTATTGTTAATTAATTAATCTTTTATTATATTATATTTAGCAGGAATTTTATTTTGATTAGAAGTTTAAATAAAGTAGATAGATTTTTTAGAGTTTGTTTTGCATAGTCTAGTTAGGAGATTTGTATAAATAGGTTGCTATAATATTCTTTAGGATGATTGTTTCTGAATATTTATTAAAATTATTGAAGATTATTCTTTCACTGTCTACTCATTGTTATATTCATGCACGAATGCATTTGTAATCTGTATTTGTTATTATGCTGTTGTTTGAGCCCCATTTTCGAGCAAAATAAATTTTGTAATAGTATTTTTTTTTGAATAATGTGTGGTTAAAAAGTAGAAAAATTTTGAATTTATGTGTAAAATTATTTTATTGAGAAAATATCATATGATTAATTGAAAATGAGTTTAGGAAAAAAAATAAATTTTTAAATAATGGAGCTCAAAAAAAGGCTATTTTGCTTTTGCGTGCACAAGTTGGTATCATATCCCAATCTATGCTCCTACAACGGATCGTGGACAACCAATTAGATGTTGTGATGACAAAGTTGATAATGGAGACGGTAGAGATGAATTAATACAAATCTGTCAATAACTTAAAATTGATGAACAAAAGCTGGCCATATTAGTTATTCTTCTAAATTAATAGATGGTGTGGATGATCTTATGATGATGGAAGGAGCATGTTGTGGTTGGCCGAGGCTAGTGTGATAGTAGGGTTAGACACGAGCCTAATCGTGGACAGAGTTACAAATGGAGAACCTAACGATGGAAAGTGTTTCGATAATTGAGGGGCCGACATTGATTATTAGATGGCGAGCAACCATAGCAGGGACAACAATTCAGATTGTTGTACAAATGTTGAGATGTAGTCCGACATAAATCTGTCAATCTTCTGGGGAGGACAGGCATCAAGATTCTCAAGGAGAATTTTGAGAAACTCAATATGGATCAACTAAGTCAATGACCATCATGAAATTATGGAAATTGGTAAAATTGAAATCACAATAATTCATGTGAAATATTTTGCACACTTGAATGGTCGATTTGTAGTATAAATCGAATGGTTGAACAAGTCTTGAGATCAAATACACTTCTTGAAGCATTTGAAAATTCCAAAATTGTGCAATGCAATAACTCCTAATGTTTGGGGTGAATTTGTTGGGATACAATAGGATAGAAATGAAAAAGGTCAACTAATTGCTCAAGTTTTTCTTATAATCAAGATATATGGAGTAATATTTATTTCATTGTCATATAACCACTCCCCCTACAAGGTATCACAAGATTCGAGAATGAATTTTTTCAATTCGAGAAGAATGATGTCAGCGAACTCGTGTAATTTAATATTTTATTTTTATTGTTAATTAATTAGTCTTTTATCATTTTACGTTTAGTAAGAATTTTATCTTAATTAGAATTTATATCAAATTAGAGTTGAAGTTTTATTCTTATTTCATTGACATATGAATTATTAGAACTAATACTTCGTTTAACTAAGATAAATTCACATAGAGATATGTAATTGAATTAGTTAAATAGACTCAATGAGAACTGGAAATGGATAAATTGAATACTTTAAAAGAATTCGACCGAATATTATAATACTAATGAAACTTGATTGAGTCTATTTATTAGTTCTAATAATTCTTACGATGACCGCAACAATTAGTACATGAATCTCTATACGTTATACTAAATTATATTATCTAAATCTAAAACTCATATCTCGATTCGTAATAGATTCACAAAATCATCGAATAATTGACCAAAAAATTCAAAGTATTAAATTCATGAATAAAATCAACACATGCATTTAAAGAGCTAGAATGTTGAATTAAAAAAAATAAATTGTCCCACATTGATTACATTGTTCGCCCTAACTATGAATTTAAATACTCATAATAATGAAAGAAAACAAAAAGTATAGAGTTTATAACCAAGTTTTGAAATCTTGATCATGGAAAGAATTGGATCTTGCACCAATAATATTCTTCAACCTCAAAAGTCTTCAAACCCTACCTTTTGCTCTTTGATCTTGATGATTATGTATTTTTCTATCCTCCAAATTGTGCGGAACTTTATTAAAGTGTTTCCTTTCTTCTATTTATACTCCCTTACATGTTTTCCCAAATTTGGAGTCTTTTTGAGCTTTTCACGTGCCAAAACAGTGTAACCCTAAAATAGGTGACGCAACCCTAAACGCTTGGAAGCTCGATATAAATCTTGGTAGCGCCTAAGCGCTATGAGTACAACGCCTAGGCGCTACATCTCTGTTCTTCCCTTGCTGTTTTTGGGCAGCTGAAGCACCGGACGCTTGGATCCTAGCGCCTGGACGCTATGTTGCTGATTGGAGTTTCCATTTTGGAGCATCATATGGCGCCTAGGCGTGACTTTCTGCTTATTTTCCCTATTTTTTTGGCTTGTTTCTTTACTTTAGCACCATTTTTTACCACCTCACTAACCTATAAAATAACACTAACAAACACATCAAAAGCATTCTATACTCATAAGATTTAGTCAACAATCAAGTTAAAATTGTATAAAACTCGTGAGTAAAAACACACTTGTCAAATACCCTCAAACTTAATGGGTTGCTAGTCCTCGAGCAAACACAAAGAAAAAGAAAATCACTAAGAGAAAAAAAAAGGTACAAACAAATAATTAGTTAGATAATTTACAATTTGGCTTAGTTTTGAGAACATTGTATCATAATTATGAACGACTTTAAAATTACAACGCAAGAACCAAACTTCCACTTATCCAATGCATAAAGACCGTGTGTGTGAAGAATCAAGCGTAACACAGTACATTCACAAGTTGGTTCAATTCCCAATTCTCAATGGTCAATTATTTCATTTCTTCGCTCGTGAAATTCACACACCCTAAACTTATTTTCTTTCATTCTCTTTCCATGGTGCAATTCTAAACTTTGGTTTCACTTATCAATTCCTTATGCCACTCTAATTTGGTTTGTTTCAATCGACAAGTCAATAATTTATTCATATGATGATTCTCCCAATCTAGTTTATACTGAGTGATTCAAACCCACTAGTTATCTAAACCCCCAACAATGAATTCCTACTTGCACATTTGAATAAAGTTTTTTTTTCTTAGCCCAAGATTGACCTCACCTATTGTTCTCTTCTTGACCTATGTAATGAATTTTTAGTCCTTAACGCTCTGGCTTTTGAATATCAAAGGGTACCAGATTTCAAGATACCCTTACGGATTACTAACTCGAGTAAAAAATGCGTCGACGTAAGACATAAGCTCAATAAGAGCTCAATAAGTGCAATGCTTATTTTCTATAAAAAAAATAAAATTTGCAAGGATTAGATCCATAACATTTGGTCATCACAAAGCTTATACTAGAAAGTCAAAGATACTCCATAAAAATGTTTTCCACGGGCACGAATCACCACAATCTTAAATCATTTCTTTCACCGGTTAGAACGTTCCAAATTATTGTGTATACGATTAAAGGATATTGTGAATAATGGGTTAAAGGATTAAGCACACAAGTTATCTATTTAGCCTATGCATATGAATCTTCATATTCATGTACGATACTATACTTAATTATCGTACATAATCATTGTCACGTTTCCGTGGATAAACATCAAATTAAACTCAAGCACATGATTCATTCACAATTCATAAACTAATACACGCTTTCAAATATATTCATCCTAGCGGATAAAATTATGTACATCGTTCTTTACCTGAACTCTTCTTCAAATTAGGACATTCACTCCTAATGTGACCAAATCCTTTGCACTCGTGGCATTGGATAGATTGAGATTTCAAATCGGGAGTTCTAGAGGTGTTTTTCTCATGTCTACCTTTCGAGAATGCCTTACGGACATCACTATTTCGCTCCTGAGGCTTTTTCCTATTCCTAATCACTTTCTGAAAATTTTTAGCGAAATATGCAATTTCGTCGTCCCTATGAGTCTCAGTATCAGTGGACTCTCTCTCAACTTCTCTAACAGTGTTCATGGCGATTGATTTACCTCTTTTTGGTTGTGAGACAATGAGTTCTAAGTTTGAAGTGATTCTACGAGTTCCTCAATCTTAATAGCATCTAAGTCCTTACTTTTTTCTATCGCAGTAACCTTGAGTCTGAACCTCTCGGGCAGTGATCTAAGAACTTTCCTAACAATTTTTGACTCGGGGATCCTCTCACCTAAATTAAAACTCGAATTGACTATATCATTCAGTTTAGTATAGAAACTATCAAACGACTCATCATCAGCCATCCTTATTTCTTCAAACCTAGTGGTCAACATCTGCAGTTTAGAGTTCTTAACAGTTTTAGTTCCCTCGTGTGTAGTTTCTAAAATATCCCAAACTTCCTTATCAATTTCACACATCGATACATGCCTAAACTCTTCAGAAGACACAACCATGAATAGGGCATGAAGACCTTTACTGTTCCAATTACACTCATCCAGATTAGTTTTGGTCCAAGTGAGATATCAGTGGGTGTGACTACACCTTCAACAGTAGTTGTAGGTGGTGCCCACCCATTTTGAACACTTATCCAAATACGTTCATCTAAAGTTTCAAGGAAAGCTCTCATTCGAACTTTTTAGTAAGCATAATTGCTCCCGTCAAAGAACAGAGGCACGGACAATGACTGACTCATCTAGAATACTATAATTAAGGGTCAAGAATCGATTTAAGACTCTGATACCAAATAAAAAATACGTAGTTCGACCCTAACAACACTTAGAGGGGGGTGAATAGGTGTAATATGCGGAAGTTAAAAAATCTAATGAATTAAACAGCAACAAGTCACTTTTAATTATTATGTAGATGATTAAACATTCAAGTCAATTTATCATAAGTTGAATAACCATAGTTTTTATATAAAACAACAAACTGTAAAGCAGTAAATCAAACACCAGAATGATCACGGAGAAACCCAATTGGGAAGAAATTTCAGGCACTTTGCCAGTCAGTCCACTACAAACGAATTTAACAATTTACAGTCTACCAGACTAGATGACCTGTACCATTTGATCACTCGACTGCACTCCTTACAGCTCTCCATGGATTCCGTGCTCCCTACAAAAATTATTAGCTATTGTTGCCCAAGCTCTCCATAGAATTCGGCATCCTGCAGCATTCCAAATCTTGTGAATTCGTTTATCTCCCGTGGATCATGAAGAACGACCCGCTCTTCATAGACAGTAACTCATGTCAATTTCTTTCAATCTTCAAAACTCTTACCAGATGTACAGAAAGTGATTTTTTATATTTGAATTTTAGAACTGATATTTTTCTCTCAGAAGATCTCACACAAGATGAATGTTGAAAGATAATGTGGAATGATTCTCTCATAGATGAAGTTCTCTCAATTGTTCAACCTTAGAAATATCGTCCATGTGAGTTCTAGTATATATAGGTAGGTTAAGAAACAAGTTAGTCGAGAAAAAAGCCTTTAAAACGCGAAATAATTTTTTTTCGGACAGCATTGTCGCTCGAGGTCTGAACGACAGTCGAGCGATAGTGTGTCGCTCGAGCGAATGAGAGGCGATAGTCCAGCGACTATGTTTCTGGTTTTGTAGCTCGAGCCAACCATTGGTGACAGTCCAACGAAAATTCGCTTCTTTTTCCTATTTATTCCAAACTCGAAACCCTAGACCTACTAAGTAACTTTTAAACTATTTGCACATTACTCATTGAACTTTTACAACCTATACAATTAAGTCCTTTTTGTTAACATAATTGCCAATTATAAAATCAACTAAAACCTAACAAATACAAAGGAGAGTTAGGACTTCTCTGAATACATCAGTTTGTGTCATTGCCCTCATGATATGGATATGTGTTGGCTTTCTAATCACGTTGTTGTCCACAAACTTGAGAATCTGCAACCAACATAATGAGAATGTTACGACTATAAAATAACGATCATAAAACTGAACTAAGTAATAAGAAAGGAGAGCTTGGGTTGCCTCTCAAAAAGCACTACTTTAAAGTCGTTAGTTTGACTTTCGAATCAAGTTATGTCATCCTTACACTTTGTGTAATTTTCATTTATGCATCCTTGTTTTTGCTCTCCATATTTTGATATTTTCATTTTCATCCTACCAAAAAGTCTACCGAAATTTGATTTTCTAGTCTAATAGCTTCATTGATTAGGTGGTTCTTCTTCATCAATTCTACAACAATCATTTTTGTTGGAAGATTTCTCAAATGAGGTATAAATATTAAATATCTCTTGTTTGTCTTCCACCTTCAATATTAGCTCACCATCTCCATGTCAATTAGGGTTCGACCTGTTGTTAAGAATGACCTCCCTAATATAATTTGAATGTCTAAATCTTCTGGTATGTCCAACACAATGAAATCCACCAGAAATATTAAATAACCTGCTTTTATGAGCACATCCTCAACTTTGCCACTTGATTTTGAAATTGTTCTATCACTTAGTTGTGGCATTATTGATACTGATTTGACTTTACCCAATCTCAATTTCTTGTAAACAGAATATGACATTAGATTTATACTAGTATCCGTGTCACACAATGCATTAATAGTATAAGAATTTCCAATTGAAATAGGCAAAGTAAAACTCCTTGGATCTTTCAACTTGGGAGTCAATTTTTTTTGTATTCTTGCACTACTTTTCTCCGTTAATACCACATTTTCAAACTCTGAAAGCTTTCTTTTCTTTGTTAACACATCTTTCAAAATTTTTGTGTAGTTTTGAATTTGTAATATTGCATTAATCAACGAAATATTGATTTGGAGCTTTTTGAGAACATCAATAAATTTTTCAAATTTTGTGTCTTATTTATTCTTTTTGAGCTTTCGACGAATAGGAATGGGAGGCACGTATGCCTTGACTGAACTTGGTGCCTTGGCAGTGGATGTTTCTGTACTTTTTTCATTCTCAAAACTGGTGCAGATTTTTCTTTCATTGTAGTTTCATCAACATCTTCCCGGTCATCTTTTCTTTCTACTCTTTTTGCAATAATCTTTGGTAATTGTACCCCACTCCTTGTAGTTATATTATGACTATTTTCCCCCATCGACTTCTTTTGAAGTCTTTTAGAGAATGGAAATGGAGGTACATATGCTTTAACTTTTACAAGAACGCTGGGTGAATCGTTTTCCAATACTCTTATTGCCATCACTCGCTCTGTAGGATTTGTCATTGTATTACTTAGCAATGATCTCTGTGGACGTTCTGTAAGTTGTTGAGCTATCTGACTAATCTGTATCTTTAACTTCTTGATAGATATCTGTCGATTTTAAAAATTAGTATCAATATGTTGGAATACTTTGTCTATTTTCTACATATATTGATGAAATATCTCTCCCAAACTTGGTCTTCTCTCTTGCTGGAAATTATTCCCATAACTGTTGAAATTGCAGGAACCATTTTGAATAAAGTTTACTTGTTTTTCTGAAGAATCAATTATGAAGAAATTTTATGTAGCGTGATTTCTCTCACAATTCTCACATGCTGAACTATCCATCACTGCATTTGCTCCATGTGTTTGCATTTTACAAGTAACTCTACTTACTTTGTCAAAGCTGCTATCTGTGCTTTGGTAGATGTTGTACTGTCCAACTCATAAATTCTAGCCACTTTCTATGGTACCACCCTTTCTGATAAAAATATTGAATGTGTCGTGACAATTAATTCAAACAAATTCATGCATTGTTGTACGAATTTTTCAATGATTGATCTACTAGAAGAGGAATTCACTTGAGATTCCGGTGTAGAAATATTGCACTTGATTACCTATGGTGATTCCATGATTTGGACACTTTCTCATTAACTCTTTGAATCTATTCCATGCATACTGATAGCTCGCTCCACCTCTCTGTTGGAAAGTTTGAATTTTCAATATGATTTTTGCTACTTTTGTCGGTGGGAAAAATCGATTACAGAATTTTCTAGTTAGTTCCTTCCATGTAGTAATATTTCCACGAGGTCCAGCATCTAACCATTCCAATGCAGCATCTCACAATGTATAAGGAAATAACAACAACTTGATAGCGTCTTCATTGACCCTTAGGACATGAAAATTCTGACAATTTATGAGGAATTTGAAGATATGTGTGTTCGAATTTTCAAGAGCTAGACCGTAAAATTGGAGAATGTTACTGGTCAAGTTAATCCAACTGTCCTTATCTAAAAGTTTTTCATCCCAAAATTTGGATATACTATACTGGATCGCGCGAGTGCTACATTGAAACTGGCAAGTCCCATTCATTTATTTCCATTCGCTCATGTTATTGATCCAGTAGTGCCGCTATTCTATTGACAACTTTTCCAATTGACTGTATAGGATAATGATATTTTAATCGTCAGTCATTTGATGTTGTTTTTATTTGTGTTCTTTGCGTTTTCATCTGAAAGTACGTTTTATCTCCGAATCAAACGATTTAAGAGTATCTTAGATACGAAGCATGCAACGAATACCTTTTATTTGTTAATAAAAAAAATAAACAAATAAAATAATAGTTAAAAATAATATAAATTAAAACTAAAGGTAAATAGTTACCGACAACAACGCCAAAAATTTGTTACGATATCGTACAGTTGCAATAGAAAAAAACGCAAACACTGACAAAATTCATGTGTTTTTTAGGTTTCAGATTGAAAATGGACTTTCATGAAAGATGCTTAGCATGTGCTGACGGTAGAAGATGCTTGGAAGTGTTTTGATGCATATTTGAATTTTCGATAGACTTGAACAACGTTGTTAACTTTAAATATGGTATTAATATTTTACTTCAGTTTAACTTTGTAGACGAAGTTGATTCTTCGTTTTGCTAGTTTTTAAGAATTTTCTATTTGTTTATAAAATAATTTATTTGGACTATTTGAATAGTAATTTTAAAGTTAGAAATGACGTTTATTGTGCATTTTTCTTTGCAATTGATATGCTAATGTTAAGATTAAAGTATTAAGTACAGCAAACATTGTCCTTTAATAGTATGTTATCATATCTACGACAGCTAATTCTAAAGATTTAAAAACTGATTATATAATACCATGGCATACGTACCACAGTAACATCGTCGTGAATACTTTTTCGAGTGTTTACTGCCTTAAAACTTTTTACCATGATGCTATTGCCCACGTTCCTAAAACTATGGGGAGGTCATCGTAAAAACTTTTTATAGAGTGAGATTATCGTAGTAAATACTCAAGTTATTTGAGGATCCAAACATTGACTATCAATAAAGCTATACTTCAATGTTATTTCTAAATCTATGCATGTAACGAGGACTAACAATATATTGAATACATTAAATTAGATATTATCTATGAACTCTTAATTTTATTGCATAATTATTTTATTCATATCAAATTTTAACATAGCAAATATTTTCAAGTGATATAAACAAACACACACTTTTTCCATGATTGCAATAAACAATAATTTTTCCCATAGATCGAAGGATCACAATCTTGAAGATATTTGTAATCACAAGCCTTGAACGTTCATATTTTTTTACTAGATTAATTCAATAACCAACAACCGAGAACATTATTCACCCTCGTTCCTAATTTCCATAGCCAATATTCAAAGTTCAAACATGTAATAAAAAATAACACAAAATTCATTGTGGGTGGGTGGTAAATGTCCATTCAAAGAATAATATCATTAAAGTATTCAACATTTTAATAATAATTCATCTGACTTTCTCCACCTGAGAAGCAAACAAAACTCTAGTATTCTCAAACAAATCATTTGAATGACAGACCGCTAAGGACTAAACAAGTTTTCCTGAACCTTTTTCTACATGAATCGTCAACATTGACGTCTATTAATTATTTTTTGCAAAAGAAGTGGAAAAAGAGAATTTCAAGGCTTCAAGCGACCATTCCAGAAGTCTTTTCCCAAGTATAATTCTGCCACCTCAAAATGAAGCTTCTTTTGTCATATATTTTTTCAAAAATATATTTTTTTAAAACTCATTTTCAATAACGTTATCCCATAAAATAATCTTACACATAAATTAAAACCTTTATTTTTTATTTTTTAAGTACACATTTTAAAAACTCACTATTTCAAAACATATTTTTCTTCAAAAACTCATTTTAGCCCCTGTTTGATCACATTAAAATTTTCATTTTCATTCTTCTACTCATTTTCAACTATACATTCTTTAATAAAATAATATTTTCTATCACATTAATAATTTTTTCTTCTTTTTCAACCATATATTTTCCATCAATCTAATATTCTAAAATATATTATTTCAAAATAATGTGACTCAAACACACCCTTAATAATTCCAAATTGGGACGAAATTTCTCACAATGGACTACACGAATGTCAAAACCAAATCAACTACTTCCTCTGAACATTCATTACTACTTTATATATATGTAACCCTCTTCCTTAACAACTCCATATTCCTCAAATACATATTGTGGGAGAAAGAAATCAGAAATGAATAACCTTAAAACAATAATTTTTTTTCAGAGGTTCTTGATTGTTCTTGTTTTAGTTTCGTTTTCATGCTTAACAAGAGCACAAGAAGTTGGTAAGTAGTGTCGAAAAATTATAACAGAAACCATTATTATGCATGCATAGCTTGCTCTCTCGTCTCTTGTTCTTTTTCCATTTTTTTTCTTCTTTGATGATTGATTTATTTCATTTTTTTATTGTAGATGATGAGAGCGAGTTTAGTTATGAAGAAGATAGCGAAAACGGTCCGGCGCACTGGGGAGAGATTAAGCCAGAATGGTGGATGTGCAATTCTGGCTCAATGCAGTCTCCCATTGATCTGCTGAATGAAAGAGTTGAAGTTGTATCTCACTTGGGGAGGCTTAAAAGGGATTATAAACCCTCCAATGCCACCCTAATTAACAGAGGTCATGATATGATGGTAAGTTTTAATAACCTAAGATATTTATATTGTATTTTATATATCCGCTGGTTATATATATTGTCCAGTTTTTTTTTTTTCGCAATCTTG
Source organism: Fraxinus quadrangulata (assembly GCA_903798255.1). Taxonomy (NCBI): domain Eukaryota; kingdom Viridiplantae; phylum Streptophyta; class Magnoliopsida; order Lamiales; family Oleaceae; genus Fraxinus; species Fraxinus quadrangulata. The sequence continues at coordinate 23,411 of CAIGRB010105773.1, forward strand.
TATAGGGTTTTCCTTGTTATTGAATAGTACTTATGAATGCAGTTAAGTTGGGAAGCTGGTGCAGGGAGTATTCAGATAAATGGAACACTATACCAACTTAAACAATGTCATTGGCATTCACCTTCAGAACACACTCTCAATGGCAGGAGGTACTTTAAACAAAAAAATTAATTTCCTTTCCAAAACATGAATCCACTTCTTAATAATATTTTTTTAAAATTGACATAAAAAAAACATAACAACATTTGGCTACAGGTTCGATTTGGAGATTCACTTGGTCCATGAGAGCATGGATAATAAGACTGCTGTGATTGGAATCATGTACAAAATTGGACGCCCTGACACCTTCTTCTCCATGGTAATTAACCATAAATTAAACTGTGTCCACAAACATATTTGTTTGCAAGTATTTTCAGTCGATTTCTTATACTATTTAATTTTTATATATTAGATGAAGCAAGATTTGAAAGCTCTTGTTGATACGCATAATGTTGAGAGAGCAGTGGGTATTATTGACCCAAAACTTATTAAACTAGGCAGTAGAAAGTATTACAGGTACATTGGTTCACTTACGGTTCCTCCTTGTACTCAAGATATTAGCTGGACAATTTTGAGAAAGGTAAGCTCCATCACCCTTGCTAATTACTGGACGACAACATTGTATAGGACAAGAACAAGATTTTAACTTATTTTTATTCCTTAGTCCTATCAAGTGTTGCTCAGCCCAACGTACCAAACATGTTAGAAATTATCTAATTATGTCTCGTTATTTTTTTAAGGTAAGGACCGTTTCAAGAGAACAAGTAAAACTGATTCGTGAAGCTGTACATGATGTAAGTTTCTATTCAAATCTACCTACAGAAATTTTATGTAGAACTCTTAGATTTTAATAGAAAAATCTGTTTATAGTCTACGCTTCTCTTTTTCGTTTTGTGATTTTCTTACAACTGCTTTAATGATTACAGGACTCAGACACCAATGCAAGACCAATCCAACCTATAAATCAGCGTCCTATAAAACTCTATAGACCAAGAGATAATAAGAACTGAAATTTTCTTTACTTTATATGTAAAAGTATTATTCATATATGGATAATTCTTATTTATTCCCATAACAATTAATGATCTTGCTGGTTACACTATTAGAGAGCGTGTTATCATACTATAGAGATGGTAATCCATATGATTCCATCTTCCATGTACTTAATTTTCATTGTCATTAATACCCTTGAGTATTGTATTCTTTCGATTATTTATTTATTATGAATTTAATAAAGGCGCTATTTTCATTCCCATTTTTCTTATCATACAAGCAAAGAAGATATATTTTTTACTGTTGGAAGATATAGTTTACGAGCATTTGACCACACATCTTGCAACCAATATTCCACATTTTGAATTTACAATAATCAGTATTACCTTTCTGAGATCAATCAGAAAATTTAGGGAGGTAATAAAAGACAATTGGGCAGATAAAATCACAAAATATAAATCATTAAAGAAAAAAGAACTAATGGAATGGGGCCAAAAGGGTAGCAAGACGACTAACAGACAAGAAACTATAGTGAAACGCGAGCTTTCTTGTTTAAGTGTAGTGAACAGAAAGGTGCGATATATTCCTTTGCAATAACGTGCAAGATTCTCTCAGTTAATGGACCTGATATTTGCTGAAGTAGATGGCTTAAGATAATTGATCCTGTTTTTTGCATTCTTATCTTGGCTAATCAATTCAGCTTTCTTAACAAAGAGGGGGAAAAAAAAAAACTAAGAATTTATTGCAATAAAATAAAAAAGTACCAACATACCTATTTGTCCAATTAATTGTTAAAGTAGATGAGTCATTTAACAAGTCTCCAAACAGACAAATACAAGAACATATTTCGCCATTGTTACCAAGTTTGTTGTCATTATATTTGAAATAATCTCGTTCTTCATTATTCGAAAAAGAAAAAAGAACTCAGGAACTATTCATCTTCACAACTAGAGTGTTATTATTTATAATAGTGGACAAAAGCCATAAATCAATTCAACATTCCCTTGGGATTTTATGAAACGTAAATCGTGAAACATTCAATGCACGTCTAAAGATCAGTTAATCATGCGAATACGGGATATTTATTGAGTAAAAAAAATACTGTAATTTGACGATAAAATTAGAAAACTCTCAAATTTTAATGAGCAAAACAACCAAATAAAATGACAACACAAAGTCTTTAAATAGTAACAAAAGGCTCATTATACGCCCACCCCAGCTTTATATATATATATAATAGTCTAATGTGTATAGTATTAATTAGCTTCATTTCATTTTATTCTCTCTTATTTTTCTTTTGCCATCTATTCCACATACACAATTATATACAAATGGCATTACAAATTAAATTACAAAATAATTTTCTTGAACATATTTTTCTCTTTAACACTAGTCTCAACAATATTTTGTTCTTCACTCAAAAATGAAAATTTTCCTTTAAAATATTTTTCATAATTATTTGACATGAAATTTAACGAATAAATAAATGCTAGTCTATACCAAATAATAATTTCAACCATAAAAAAAAAAATATTTGAAAACACAATCAATTTTAATAGGCAAGTGGCAAAGCATCAATATTCCATTAAGTCACAATAGATAACAACCAATTCTATAAAAACAAGAATCCCAACATTGAATTTTAATTTTTAATATTCCATAAAATCCAAAACATCAAGTTAGGACTTACTTTAAAAGTGAAATCGTAGTCGGAACTTGACATTGGCACATTCAACAAAAGTACAATTTACCAGAAAATGCATATTTAGCTCCTGTTTGAATTTTGATAAAAATTGATGAGATGTGTGGTTGAAAATTTGTGCGTCCCATAAAATATATAGTTTAAATTAGATGTTTACTTTGATTTACATTAAAATCTATATTTTAATTCCAAACAGGGGCTTAAATTATGAATTCATTGTTAATTGATGAACATATTCAAAACATACATTTAGCCCTTATATGATTTAGCTAAAAATAATATTTTTATTACTAGATTTTGATAAAAATAATTGAAATGTATGGTTGAAAATATTATAAAAGTTGTGGATCATACGAAATGTGTAGTTAAAAATGAATTTGAGAAAAAAATAAGTTTGAAAAAATGGGAGCCAAACATGGACTTAGATAGAGAAGACCTAATAATGCGCGTTTTAACCACTAATAAGAAATTAAATAGGAAAGCAATAAATTAAGGAAAATAAAAGATTGGTTTTGGCCAGGAAGATATTTCGGTTACATCATCAATCTCTTCAAATTGAAGAAGATTAGTCCAATATTTTAACTTCAACAATTCATTGGAAAAATTCATTGTACCATCCAATTCACTTTGATATGACAAAACGAGTATTCAAAACGAATAGTGAACCCATAATTATTATTCTCCTCATGAGGCAAAGTCTACAATGGGTTCACCAACCAAATCACCCGTTTGTGGAGTATTCCTTATCACACCATTGATTAAATGTAGTATTGGCCATTGTCATTTTCTTAATGTTTTCATTGGCCATTAAAGTTTAATTTTTTTAATCAAGAAATTATCTCGTTCGTCACTCAGTTAATTATCATTCAAAAGTAAATGAAATGGATACCTGGTAAACGAAAATTCTCACATGGTATTCATTCAATTTTAGCTCAAGCTATGTCACCATAATTCAGTTGCCAGTCGGAAAACCAGGCTTGCTCATTGATCAAGGTAATAAGCTGTCGTATCAACTAACTAACATGCAAAATAAAGATGAATCATGACAAAATAATATCACAAATTCACAAGGGATCATTTTTCATAAAGTAACTAATTGAACATTCTATAATCTTAATAACGAAGTTGTAGAACACTAATATGATGAATCTGGTAACTCAACATGAGTATTCATTAGAACTTGGTCACAATTTTTTCGGTCATGTGGATACGACATCCAGCTAGCGTCTAGCATCACGTCAGTTTTTTCTCTGTGTTCAATCAAACCATTCTTGCTGGCCTATGCAAAGGGTCTTCTTCAATACATGAACTAGCCCGTACTGCTAAACATAAGGCCTCTGCTATAGGATAATCTTCCTTTATACATGGATCCACAAAGTTTCTCAACTGTTCAAAACAGCCTCCTTCATTTGCTCCACCTCCAAAAAATGTAACTGATTCTTCAAATAATTTCCCATCTGCAGCCTCTTTCCCTGACATAAGCTCAAACAAAACCACTCCATATGCAAAAATGTCTACTTTTTCAGTTGTCGAGCCGTAAAGAACATATTCTGGAACAACCCACCCTCCAGGACCTGTTAAACTTCCAGATTCTTTCGAGGAGTCATCAGCAGGAATTGCTTTGAATACTGTGAGTTTTGCCCTCCAATTTGAGGTCAAAAATATACCCTTGCTGTTTATGCTCGTGTGAAAATAAGAGGGTACAAAACAATAATGCAAGTACTGAAGGCCAGTTGCAATGTCAAAAGCGATTTGAGTTCTCCTGTGCCATGAAAGAGAAGTAGACGAGCTTGACAAACAGTCCCTTAAGCTTCCATTAACAGGAAATTCAAACACCAAGTAAGACCAATAAAAATCATCCTCTCCATAACAAACTCCATGTAACTTCACAGTGTTGACATCACTGATCTTTGAATGTACATCAATAACTTGACGGGTCCCCTCAAATCTAATTTGTTTAATCATCACTTCACCATTATCAATCAACCCCTTGTAAACACTTGGACTAATGCTTGTATCTTCACTTAAATTTTTAGTTGCTTGTTTGATCTCTTCCACATTGTAGTTGCACAAAGAATATTTTATCCCAACAAGGAGATCAGGAGACAAATAGGAATTCGTGGAGCCTCCAGTAGGAGGTCCAGATAACGGGGAGCTTCTTGGGGTCGAGCACGAATTCAACGAGCTTCGACGCATAGATGTATGGAACTTATCAGATTTGAATTTATACAAGGCCTCGACGTATAGACCATAGCAAGAATGAGGAAAAACCCAACAACTGATACTGCAATACAGAGTGAAATTACGAGGTTAATTAACTAAGTTTGACCTTACGTGCTGAATTATACAATTAATTGTATCTAAATGGTTAAACAAACAATCAAATTATCATAAATTGAATTGCCGCAATTTGTAATGAGAAAGCAATAAATAACACAAATATTGATGACAGAGAAACCCAAATGGGTAAATACTCCGAGAACAAGATAGTTACCTCCACTATAGACAATACGAATTTACAGTAGTATGATACTGTCTAGCCAACTCCACTAGACTTTCCGATTTAATTTCTGTAACCTCCAAGAACAGTTGAACCCACCAGCTCTCGATCTTCTATAATTGTCTCTTTCAAGTTGAATTCCAAGAACTCCCAATTCTTGTACTTTTTCTGCGCTTGTAGTCCAACCTCTCTCAACCTCCAGCAGCCTCTAAAATTCAACTGAGAAAGTACCTTCAATTTGTGGTTGGAAGTAGGTGTTTTGGATTTAAAGGTGTTTTGGAAGTAGGTGTTTTGGATTTAATTTTTTTTTTCTCAATCTGTGGTTGTATCAATACATGAACAAGCTTTTAAATCTTCAAAGAATAATATGGAAGTGTTATATAGAAGAGGCACAATGAACAACTACATCAAATTTTGTGCATAGACTTGAGTATTTATGGGAGATGGTAATTAGGTTGAATGGGCCAAAAAAATACTTCAAACCAGCAAATTAAGATTTTTCGGATCGACCTGTCGCTCGAACGATAAGCTGGCAACAGATTTTCTGCTTTTGTCACTTCAACGCCAACTAGGGCGAGAAGCTAGCAAAAATACAGCGTCATGTTTCTCTTTTCATGCTCAAACCCTAGACCTCATAACTCAACTTTTACAAATTACATCCCAGGTCCTAACTTTTACAACACGATACAAATTAGTAATTTTATCCACAGAATCGCCAACATAAAAACCTAACAAACTCTCATTTTGACATTCTGTGACAAAACTATACAATAAGTCAAGGAAAACTAACTACAAAATCTAAACTATCCAAGTTTCATTAAACCGATGTCTCTTGTATTCCTTATTAAACACGTTTCCTGATTCACAACTCAAATACCCAGTATAAAAACACGTGATATAGGAAATATAACAATTAAACACATGATCTCAAAACTAACTAGATTGAAACGTAACATTAATGTTAAATCTAAACACCAACAAAAATATCAAAAACTCAATCAGCCAAACATTATGTTATGGAATGCAATGAAACCTTATTAACAAGTGATTGCCATCCCAAATCTCACACACACGGTAGAATCTCACTAACAATATNGTTATGGAATGCAATGAAACCTTACTAACAAGTGATTGCCATCCCAAATCTCACACACACGGTAGAATCTCACTAACAATATCATAGTGTGTGTAGTGTAGATGGTACATGAAGACACATATACTAAGTACTCCATAAATAATCTAAGCCAGCAATGGAAACTATGTTACAGCTCATCGATTAAACTCGTGTCTGATTACAACAAATAGATTCAAGTATATTATATATTATGGTTGTAAAAATAATTTCATGCATTTTTATTTTTCAATTTTTTTATTGTTTTTATTTTAAAATATGAATGTACCATGAACACAAAAAAATGTCAAACACACAAAAAATAAAAATGAAAAATATGCATGAGTTTTTCTACCTACAAAACGAATAAATAAATATGATATATACATAAATCAATGTCATACGATGATAAAGCAGGAGGGTATGCAAATACTCTTACCTTTTAGAGCACCGTGGTCTATTTCAAACTTGTCTAGTGACAGTACTCAGTCATCTACATCATTAGCTAAGTCAATTGACTCACCTTATTAGTAAAAAAGTCAATCTGACCAACATAATCCTGATTCTTATTTTTATTTAAGTTCCAATTTCTATTTTTGTTCAGAAAATGACGACACCTATACTTTATATGTCATAACTCACCACAATGAAAATAAGTAGGAATAAATCTAGGACCATATGTATATGATCGTTGGAATAAACCTAGGACCATATGTATATGATCGTTGATATCTATTCCTAGGTTGGCAGGTCCTACGCTGTCAGTAGGCTTCTGTCATACATATCCCTTAATATTAGATTCAGGGTTAGACACATATTTAAACAATTAAACTGGTCAGTACTAGGGACAAATGTGATCTTGGACGTACTAGCAACATTATGATCATTTTTATTATATCCAGACCTCCTTATTATCAGCAAGCTTACCCATTCTTAGAATATTATCTCACTTTATAGAACCACTAAAAAAGGGAAGAAGTTGAGACTTGGAATGCTCTAGGTCGAACATAAGATTTTGAACTGGCTTTCTAAGGTTTCCTTTTCAACTATAAGGAGATTTTCTCAAACTCACTAGTGAGATTCCTAACCTGAATATTTAAAGATTCACTCATATATTTCAACTCTCTCAGGGTTCAGGTAGATTTCTGAATATACGCTACGAGTTTTTCTTTCTCCGACTCAAGTTCCGTGACTCTTGTACTTAAAGCTTTATTTTTTATTATAATCTTAATGTTCTCCACATAGATTCTATCATAAGTTTTATGAATATTTCTCTCACTTTCAGAATTGTCCTCACTATCAGAATCTTTTTCTGAATTCTCATCACTACTTACGTTTTCAGTTTTCTCACTCCCTTTATCAGACCTATTCTTAATTTTCGTAGTAAAGGCAATATATTTTCCACTTTTCCCACACGAGTTGAGTCTCCCTCTGATTGTTCGAATTAGACTCGTCATCAGTGAAAGTAGCATTCATAGCCTTATCTGTATTTCTCCTACCTCTAGGGCACTCACTCCTAATGTTTCCAAAATCTCGACAATTATGATATCTCACAATTTTATAACTCTTTCTAGACTCACTAGAACCACTTATATGCTTCTCTTGAGGTTTTTGTTTATTCCTAAATATTTTTTGAAATATTTTAGTAAAGTATACTAATTTCTCTTCATTAGGAGAATCTGAATCAGGGAAGTCTTTATGACTATTCTTCACAATTTTTAAGGCCAATGACTTATCGTTTGTGGGTTTATCTAATGTCAGCTCATAAGTTTGGAGAGATCCAACCAACTCTTCCACCTTAATAAATTCTATATTCTTATTCTCCTCAATAGCAATGATTTTAGGCCTAAATCGCTCAGGTAAGGATCTAAAGATTTTTCTAACAATTTTTTACTCATGTATTTTCTCACCTAGGTTGAAACTAGAATTAACTATATCATTTAAACTCGCATAACACTCATCAAAAGTTTCATTCTCTTTCATCCTAATCTCTTCAAACCTAGTGGTCAGTATTTGCAATTTCGAGTTCTTAATAGCATAAGTTCCCTCATGTGTGGTCTGTAGAATATTTCAAAATTCTTTGGCTACCTTGTACATAGACAATCTCTTAAACTCTTTCGAGGATACCGCCATAAATAAGGCATGTAAGGATATACTGTTCTAGTTACATTTATCTAAGTTTACTATAGTCCAATTAGCAATGAGAGTGTGAATAACTTCATTATTAACCGTAGAACTAGGGGTAGTCCAACCATTAACCACACTTAACCAAATTCGCTCATCCATAGAATTTAGAAAAGCTCTAATTCTAACATTCTAATAAGCATAATTATTACCATCAAAATATAGCAGGACAGATAATATATTACTCATCTAAAAATCTAAGGCTGGGATTTTAATTTGGGCTTTGATACCAATTGAAATTACAAGGTTAACTAACTAAGTTTGACTTTACGTTTGAAATTATATAATTAACAAATAACAATTCACTTTTAATTGTTTCTAGATAGTTAAATAAACAGTCCAATTATCCTAAGTTGAATTGTCGTAGTTTGTAATAAGAAATCAATTAATAACACCAATATTGATGACAGATAAACCCAACTGAGTAAAAATTTCGGGATCAAGCCAGTTACTTCCACTATAGACAATAAGAATTTACAGTAAGATGTTGTCTAGCCAACTCCACTAGACTTCCCGATCTAATTCCTATAACTCCTAAGATTAGTTGAACCCGCCCACTCTCGATCTTCTGTAATTGTCTCTTTCAAGTGGAATTCCAAAAACTCTCTGTTCTTGTATTTTTCCTATGCTTGTAGTCCAACCTCTCTTAACCTCCAGAAGCTTCTGAAGTTCAACTGAGAAAATACATTCCTAAGGGTGTTTAGAAAGTAGATGTTTTGGATTCAATGTTTTCCCCCCTATCTGTGGTTATATCAATACATGAACAAGCTCTTGAATCTTCAAAACCAACTTGTCTAGAGCATATTTGGCTAAGCTTTAAAAATTACAAGTTACTTTTAATTAACTTTTTATCTTCAAACATGTATATATTACTTTCTTAGAAAAAAATTATTTATTTTGAAAATAACTTTTATTTCAATAAAACTTACTTATTTCCTACTTGACTAATAAAAAATAATTTATTCTAAGACTTATTTATTAAGAACTTTTTAAGCATAGACAAACATACTCTTGCTTATTAATCTTCAACATGTTCCTTCACGCACAAATCGATTTTTTTATTTTTATAAGAAAGTGTGATATGTGCATAATATTCATAAATAGATGGCATGATGACTTTTATAACATTTATTAGTTATAATACAATGTAGTTATCTTACCTTAAAAAACAAATTATTTGAAGAAGACGTGATTATTTATTCAAATTAAATCATAAATTGCATTATTCTCCCCAGAATCAGTGTTACAAAACAAACAAGATATCAGAATAGCTCTGATACCACTTGTTGTAAAATCAACCGCCGGTCTGAGATGTTTAAGTTATATGGCTCAATAATAAAGTATTTGATCAAGTANCTTTATATGACAAATAATGAAGTATTAGATCTAACAAAAGAATAATAAAGATAAGAAATATGACATGGGAATTAAGAAAATTTATTGACTCAAGAATAATGGAGAAGAGCGAAAATTACAATGGATCATATAATTCTAGTAATCTATTTTCTCACATTTTCTATAATTGTATAGAAGAGCCTAATATTTATAGGGAATATGTAGGGGATGTCTAAACTCTCATAGTAGAGTTGTTGATGAAGTAGGATGCCAAAAAATCGAGTCCAAAATGAAAAATGAGATAAGAAATGTAGAAAACCGAAAACAGGTGAGGTGGGCGCCATGGCTCTGCGGCGCTAGATGTTGAGAATTTTTTTTTTTTTTTAAATTGTTTTCTCCATTCAAATTATTCTTCAAGTCCAATACTAATTTTCAACTTTCAATGAGTTTCCAAAATAGAACTTCAATATGACATATGATTCCAATATCATTCCAAACTGAATTCTCATTGACGTACACTTCAAATAGAATTATTCAGTTACTTCAAACAAAGAATTCGGGTTACACTCAAATTCTAACAATCTCCACCTTGACAGAGTTACACCAAGGAATGAACTGACTTCTTCAACAATAACTCAAAAATTAATTTTTCCAAACAAAACGCAATACTCCACTTCTTTCAATGAACCCAAGCACCACTCTTGTAGAATTATCTCTAATTTCCAAAAATTATAATGATTTTATAATTTACCAAAATGGGCTGTAACATACCCAAAAGCAGAATCAAACCTAAATGCTTTTAAAGAATGCCCATTGCTAGATTGTACATCTTCTACTCCATTTAAAACATACTAAACAATATCAACATTCGCATACCTTGTTTCACTGGGTTTGTTTCTAGCATCTGAATACAATGGCATCGTTGGTAATGGTAGCAAAGCGACATTAGTCATATCTTCGAAACTCCACTGAGCTGTATTCTTCAAATTCGATATTTACGAGCTCCTAAAGGTATTGTATCAAATTGAATGTCCACCACGGTACTGAACATGTGCCGATTAACTCTTCTAGTTTCTGTACGACCCTGCAAGATGTATTACTAGAGCTTTCATGTCTCTCCAATACAACATGTGCATCCTTACAAACCTTTAAAGCTCTACATATCCCCAAAGAACTCATAACTTTTTGAACAATGATAGACAACGAGATGAGATTCTTCTTCAAACAATCCGAAATATATCGAACATGGCCAAGTGTTCTAATTATTCCAACCAAAAACTTCAATATGATAGTACAAATTCCAACAACCCGATAAGGTGTGTTGTCTCCTACAACCACGACACCTTTGGAACCAATTTAATATGTAGTAAACAAGTCCTTATTAGAATACATATGAAACACACATGCTGAATCAAGAATCCAATCATCTTCTAGTTTAGACTCAATATCAGAAATAGCTAAGAGATCTCCATCAATGTTCTACGTGAGATCTGCTTCTCCTGAAGTATCTGATTGTTTCCCATATGAACTTGTAGCCATTCTTTATTTATTTTGTAATTTGTAACAATCTTTTTTCATGTGTCCCTTCTTCTTGGAGTAGTTATAAATCTGATTACTGAATTTAGACTTCGATATGTCCCTTCCAGAACCACCATGAGCAACCAGGCATTCTCTGGCCTCAGAAACCAAATGC
>CAIGRB010105781.1:0-25320 GCA_903798255.1 Fraxinus quadrangulata
GTAAATCTATAGATACATATATACAAACCCTTGTATCTATAGTTTGTAGGTGTGAAATGCACCAGAGTGATGCAGAAGCTGCTGCGCAGAAGCCCATCTGGCCCCCTAATTTTATCCGTTAATTCTTCCCTCTCTCTACCCTGCTTCCTCTCTCCAGGGTTTTACAGTACCCGAAATAGTGTTAAAATGCCCTCATCCGCCGCCGCCGCCGCCGCTGCCGCTTCCCTCCACCACCCCCTCCACCACAGTCCCGAAAATCCCATATCCACCGCAGCAGCCAAGAACCTCAAGCTCACGAAAATAGCCTCTAACAATCGTCGTCTGTGCAGGTGTGCCATTGAAAATGATAGTCGTAGTATTGGCGGGGGGAGTAGTGCAGTTCCATTGAGGGCTTGGGTTGTGTTGAAGGAGAGTAAGTGTAGTAATAAGAGTGGGCCTCGAGCTCTGTGGTTTAGGACGATGGTCGGGAACTCAGATAAGGGCGGTGAGTTTGCCGTCACGGAGGCTAATGGAATGGATAATTTGGAAAACGGAAAAGGTCTGGAGGAGAGGCAAATGAGAGTGCAGAGGAGGCAGAGAAATAGTGGTGGAGTTGGAGGTGGGGTGGCTGTTGGGAACCCGGATTTGCTGACAATACCTGGAGTCGGGCCGAGGAATTTGAGGAAGCTGGTAGAGAAGGGTTTTGATGGCGTTGCTCAGCTTAAACAGCTATATAAAGATAAGGTATACCTATGTACTGTCTTTAATTTGTTATACGTATCTCATGCTCGCATATTATTATGGACAAAACTCATATATGCTTTAATATTAGTTCCATTAGGTTTATTTTGTACGAGAGAAAAATGTGTGCAATATGTGTTTCATTGGATGTATTGGTGTATATAGTCTATGCGTATCCCATGGAATATTTGTATTGTTTAAGCTTCTGTACTACTTCAGACCCTTAATTTTGCACGAGGAGTTCGATAGTTATTGTAATGAGCATGTACTCTTGCTGAAATTTAGAAGAAAGGGAAAATTGAATGAGGTTTTAGAGTTTAATTGATGGAGTTTTTGTTGATGACTTGTTTTTCATATTACCGTTAACGTTCATTTTGACTTCTGAGTCTTTATGTAGATACTTTATCATAGCTTAGCAACTTTTTCTCTCAATTTTGCAGTTTTTAATTAATATATGTTGGTCAACATGCTTGGCTTGAGAGATAAATTGGCAACTGTAGAAGGTTGAATCAATGCAAATTTACAATGAATTTATTTGTACTTTTTCCATGGCCATTTTATAATGAGGAAGCATTTCTTGCTGCAGTTTTTTGGGACATCCAGTCAGAAAATGGTTGAGTTTTTACAAAGTTCGGTTGGAATCATACATAGAAACCACGCTGAAAGTATAACTACATTCATCAAGGATAGCGTGGATGAAGAGATGAAGGAGAACAGCTCTGATTCTGATATTAAGCCTGCCCAAAAGAAGCGACTCACTTTCTGTGTTGAAGGAAATATCAGTGTTGGGAAGACCACATTCTTGCAGAGAATAGCTAATGAAACACTGGAGCTTAGAGATCTTGTGGAGATTGTTCCTGAACCTATTGACAAGTGGCAGAATGTGGGTCCAGACCACTTCAACATATTAGATGCATTTTATGCCGAGCCAGAGAGATATGCCTATACCTTCCAAAACTATGTGTTCGTTACAAGAGTTATGCAGGAGAGGGAGTCATCTGGTGGTATTAAACCCCTCAGACTTATGGAAAGGAGTGTTTTCAGTGATAGAATGGTATGTGTCCTACTTATTATGCTTTCTAACGAAATATAATGTATTCTTTAACTTTAGAAAGTATTTCATATTGTCTGTGAAGTCCTGCATTTTGTTTATTATGGGATCATTATGTCAGATACATCTCAAAAGATTTTCAACATCAGAACATTCTTATAATGATGATGTTTAAAACATATTGGTAGAATTCTGGTGCTTAACATTTATTATCTTTTCTCTTTTGCCTATATTATAAGAGAGAAGACAAGCTAGCCTGGTTATGGATTGCAGCTGATTAATTGTCATTCTTGTTTGATGAAGGTCTTTGTGAGAGCTGTTCATGAGGCAAAATGGATGAATGAGATGGAGATCAGCATTTATGACTCTTGGTTTGATCCAGTTGTTTCAAGTTTGCCTGGTCTTATTCCTGATGGTTTTATCTACCTAAGAGCAAGCCCTGATACTTGTCACAAGCGTATGATGCTGCGCAAGAGAGCAGAGGAAGGTGGAGTCTCTCTAGAATATCTGCAGGATTTGCATGAGAAGCATGAAAGCTGGCTTTTTCCTTTCCAAAGTGGAAATCATGGTGTTCTGTCTGTCAGTAAGCTACCCCAAGATGCTGACTGGTCTTTGCATCCGTATATAAGGGACCGTGTCTATTATTTGGATGGTGATCATATGCATTCAAGCATCCAAAAGGTATTATGCTGGTATTCAATTCATTCAAGGTGATCAATGTGATGAGCAAACCTCTGATTTATCTCTGTTTGGTAATGAGCAGGTTCCAGCTTTGGTCCTCGACTGCGAGCCAGATATTGATTTTAGCAGAGATTTAGAAGCTAAGCAGCAGTATGTGAACTTTCCCTATTTTGATATGTTTGTTTAAATTATTTGTTTCATTTACTTACTTTAATCTATGTTGTTACAAAGTAGCTAGCAGTTCTTGGATTCGGTGATATTTAGTCTTATCATATGCATTTTTCGGTTGGTTTTCGTCTTTGTAAAGTATGTAGGTGCTAAGGTTACTGAAATTGCCATAATGCACGAACTAGTTGGTCTAAGTGGAATTACATTATTTTTCTGGAACCGTTAATATGTGCTTACTTCAGTATTCTAGATTTGTATACATCCTGACATAATAGAAAGTGACATCTTTGACATTCATGATAATAAAGCTCTCAAAATTTTATTTCCTCAGTGCGTGCTGTATGAATTGCTTTCACTTTGAAGAGTGGAATTTGAAATGTTTACATATACCTGCCTTAAGATAGCATCATTGTTTTTCCACATGACAATAGCTGGAGCATGTTTGTCAGGGCTTAAAAGCACCAACTTTGAAAATCATGATTGGCAAATTAAGTAACTTCAAAAATAACTTTGACTTGCTTTCAAACACAACCAAACATGTTCCCAGCCCAGACACATGTTATTAGGAGACATCTAGGGTGTGTTTGTCTCCCATTATTGGGAGTAAAATGGACTAATTGAGTAATGAATAGTATTTTTGGGAGAATGTGTGGTTGAAATTTGAAGTAACTTTATTGGTTTGTGTGTAAAATATTTTATTGAGGGAATGTGTGGTGGAAAATTTTACTGTAGCAAACAATTTTTTAGATTAATGGTAGACAAACAGGGGCCTAGTTAACATATATAAATCAAAAGTGCTCTGAGAAGTTTTTTTTCTCTCTCATCTTTTTCCTTAATTCGTCCACGCATTGCTTTCTCTTTTACCTTGTTTACTGTTTCCTGTCCATTCATAACATAAAGAGAATTGCAATCATTTTTGTCGTTCTTTCACTTGTGAAGGTATGCTCGCCAAGTTGCTGAGTTCTTTGAATTTGTGAAGAAAAAGAAAGAAGTCACTTCGTCAAAAGTTGGAGAGAACTCGACAAGAAGTAATCAACCACAGGTATTTCTTCCTCATAAAGGAGGATTATTAATGCCGGGTACACAGAATTTCCCAGAATCGGCTCTCAAATCTTTGGATTTTCGACGAGCCATGTCTTATTTCTCTCAGTAGTCGAATTTCGTTCTGATCTTTAACAATCTGTGTAGATTCCTGAATCTGATGCATCCAAGGTGTTGTTTAATTTCTCTGCATGTAAAAGATGTTAAAAGTGTTGATCAACCTTACTAGATGTAGAGCTAGTTGTGTAGCATGCTATGAAGTAGAATGTTTGTTGATTGAAGGTTTTAAAAGTTTCTTACGTTGACTGTGTATGGGATCACGTCTATCACAAAATAAGTACCTTTTTTTTATTTTACTTGAGTACGAAAAAGTAAGTTTGACTTGGAATTAAAACTCATTTCTGGTCAGCAAATAGTGATAATTGAAAGGAGAAAATGATCGAATATGGCATAATGCTACAAGATTAAATAAACGTTTGTGAAATCCGAAGTTGGGGTGAGCTGATGAATGGGGGAAGCACAGGGTTGGGTATAAGTAGGATAGTGGGCCGAGCTGTGAACTACTTGCTGACCAGAAATAGGGCTTGGGCTTGGCCTATGAACTTGGCTGGTATTGAGCCCAGTGATTTGTCGCTTGCACACAAGCCCTTTATTATTATTATTTTTTATTAATTTCAAATAGGATTTTTTTTAAAAAAAAATCTTTTATGATATCAAAAAGTAATTTTGTGAAAAATTATTATTTTTTATTAATGATACCAGGTGCTAGTACATGGATTAGCTCATGAGCTGGATCATTAGGTGGCTTTTAGGGCAAGCTCATGCAAGCCTCCCAAGCTCGAGCTTGGCTGAGAAGCCAAGCTACAGCTCGGTTAAATCCGAGGCCAAATTTTGGCTCTGGGGCCAAGCGTTGTGCGAGCCGTTTCTTTTTAATTTTGAAAACTGATTTTTTAATGATATCAAAATTAATTTTAATATGATAAAAAAAAAATTTATTATTAGTGATAGATATCCAGTGCTAATCAATGAGCAAGCTTGGACGACTTGTAAGGCAGGCCCATGAGCCAGGCTTGCAAGTCGAGGTTGAACTCGAGTTCAAAAGTAAGTTCAAGCCCGAGATCTGGCTCTTGGGAGGAGTGACTTGTTGCTCGCACACAAGCCTTTTCTTTTTAATTTAGAAAACAGATTTTATATCAAAAGTTAATTCTTAATAAGGTTAAAAAAATATTTTTATTATTAATGATACTTAGGACCTGTTTGAATTCCATTTTTGTGTAGAGTGCATCTTAGAATAGTAGATTAATGGAGAATGTGTAATTAAAAATGAAGGAAATTTTTTTGGATTATGTGTAATATTATTTTATTGAAAAATGTGATTAAAAAGAAAAGAAAGAAAAATGTATATTTTGAAAAAATAAAATAAAAATTAAACAAGGTCTTAATGATATCAGCTACTATTAATGGGCTAGCACACGAGCTGGATCATTGGGTGCTTGTAGGATAGGCCCGTGAACCTGCCAAGCATGCCTCCCCCTCCCAAGCTTGATAGGGGGGCCGAACTCAAGCATGGTTAAATTCAAGCCCAAGATTCACGAACCAAGCCCACAAGGGTTTAAAGCCACTATCTTTTTTCATTTCATCATCTTTTCTTTTTAATTTATTTTACATTAAAATCAAAATGTTCCCTTAAAAGATAATCACGGAATTTTTTATTTAGACTTGCTACATTTCACATAAGTTGGGGATCCGAATGTAATTTTTCTGCCACAAAAAAATAGACTTGATACACTAAATATTTGTATTTGGTACTCTGCAATATGAATGCTTCCACTCATCAAACACCGAAATGCTTGAGAATCATTGTAACATACATCCAACATGTACAGAGTACAATTAACCTTTCACTTTCTATATACATCATAAATAGTTTGTCACCCACCTATGGAGGATAAATACTTTGGTATCTATACAAGAGAAACTCCATGGTATTTGCTGCATTAAGGGCATGTTTGCTGCTAATGTATTAGACAATACTCGACACAACTCATAAAATTTGAACTATTTTTCTTCCTCAAGCCTAAGTTCAGCTTCCCAATCATGCCTTAAGTAACTTGTAATCCCACAGAAGGGAAAAGGAAAATTCAAATTCCAAGATCAAATGAAGGAAAGCCCGGAATATCGAGATTCTGAGCCATAGGTTCAGAAGTCCTCACTTGATTCTGCATGGAGCACTCTGATTTGTGTCTGAGTTGTTTGGTAGCTTGTTCCTCGAGTGCATCAAGATCGATATCTTCAAAAAATCGATCGTCTTCAAATATATCCAGGTTTTCTTCAGTTCTTGCACGTGAGGGTGAATTATTTTGTGCAACTTCAGAATGTAACAAGAACTCATTCTCTAAGTTGACCATTGGTATCGATTGAGCTTGGTTAAAGCTCAATTTCCTTTTCTGATTCTCTGTCATGTTCTCATTTTCATTAGTGTCTAACCTAGTTCGAGGAGTTTGAAGAGAATGATTTTGTGTTCCTATCAAGCTGTCACTTTTGTTTGTCCTAACACTTGGAACTGTGGAATCAGGACTAATATAAGTCGACAAGTTGGGCAATCTCTCCAAGGGTGATTGACTGAGTAAGGATCGCCTGAAATAAAAAACAAAAAACAAAGAAAAAGAAAAAATATTTCAATTTCAAATAATTGAAAGAATACAAGGCTTAGTTCCATGATAAAATTATGGAAATATCAACAGCAGCTATAATAAATTCTTGCAAGGGGATTAGATCATGGGTGCTTAAGCATATATTTGTACCCAATTTTCCAACTAAACTGGCTTAAAGTGAAGATATAAAAAGTAAATGATTTAGATAATAAATATACCGTCATATGAGTACCTAAATGACCTGCAGAAGTCAAATTCAATTGTTACATTAAGTAGTATAAGGTCTTCTCTGTAATATTCACTCAAAATCCAGCTTCAGACACAATATTGCTTCCCTCTAAGAGAACTCACCTTCCACTCTCAGGAAAAAAAATAAAAAAGAAAACATAGGCTAAGAGAATGATAAAATGAAAGCCAACTCAGAAAATTGATAGGAAACTGAAAGATCATCAATGGAAGAATAGATAGAAGAACAGAATATGTAAATAATAGAATAAATAAACAAAAACCTGTAAATTGCCATCATGTCGACTCTGCCCACTTCAGCTTCAGTACTTGCAGCTGTAGAATTTACGCAGTCATCTATGAAACTATCATCATATGTACTGTTAGCCTCATCTTCCTCATCTTCAGACGCCATAACTTCTGAAGATACCCTGAGAATGAATGAGCATAAACTGTTAGCAAGCTAGGTTTAATTTCAGAATTGATCAATTGAATGATGAATGGGATTCTTTTAGCGCTAAACAAGAATAAAAACTAATGGTTCATGAATCATTTTTAGCTAGTTTCTTCCATCCATTGTATAATGCTAAGCAACAAAAAAGATAAAAGAGAGAGGGGCGAGACAGGGTAGGGGGAGATTTCGAGAAGTTAATGAAATAGTTAGAAGAAGGTGGTTAGCACCAATAAGAAATCACACGTAATTAGTGGTGATGATTAGAGTTTGATACATAAAAGCTTTATCGAGTACGTGAAATATAATAGCAATAAATTTAAGTTTTTCCCATTTTACTTTAGTCTGCTACATGAATCCCTTTTGGCACTCTGAGTTGCCACTACATCTAGCGACAGTTCCAACAATCAAATGTTTTGCAATTGCCTTAGGCTACGTTAATTTTGGCTCATGTCTCCCTCTTCTAACTTGTTCTATTAGGATCACATTGCTCTTATGAACGGGAGGTCCTTTCGATCAATGCGCAGATTACTTATAATCAAGTTATCGCTTAACATCAATTGGTGCTACCTCCATTAGTTGGAGTATATGATAATCTGCTGTTTTATCCATTCCAGAATGATGTTGCATCGCTTGTTCATTTCGTCCAATTTTACACATAATTGACAAATCCATATTATATACACAGAAGATACCAGATTCAACATGAAAATGTATTCTTTTCTTTCAAGAAAAAAGAATCAGATGCAGACGGCAACAAGTTCTTTACTATCAGGAGGTTGCCGATTTAATAAATCTAGATGACTAAGAGCCCTAGTTCCAAAGCAGTCTAGAGAGTGTGACAGCAATAAGTTGTACCTAAACAAGTTTAAATATTTTTAGTAGCATTCATTTTGTGACATTTAGTGTGCTGAAGTAGTTTGACACACAAGAACTGAAAGTAAAAAGAGCAAATCAGGGTTACTTTGAAATGGGAAAGTGAGAAGAGTTAAGCCCATTGACACTTGTGTTTTGTATTGAAAGTTATGTTGTTGATAAGACTACTATTCAAGAGTGTTTTTTTATTTTATTTTAAATTTCAGTTTACTTGTTCTGAACATTTAGTCACTATCCAGTTCAAGATATGGGAACAAAATTTTTCATATATCCTACAACTTTCATTATCCAAGCAAGGACTTACTCAGCTTCCTCTTCAATATAGACTGTCGCGCCTTTTGCTTTCCTTTTCTGACCTGAATGAAACAAATAAAGAAAGAAACAGTTTACTTAGGAAATTGGTTCACTTTCAAATGAATTCCCGTCGTAGGTTAAACTATACCAGTTAGAATATCATTTCAAAATCACAGTAGATATCCCACCTTCTAAGGGAAGATTCCTAAGAGAAAAATACCCATGCGACAGCAAAACGAAACAGATGCATCAACATATCACAGTTACATGAAAAGTACAAGACAAACAATCTTTTACCTCTGACATGCTTAACTGCAGCATGACCGTCAGTGACACAAGAATTTTTCTGTCTCTCAATAAGTCCACTCTGTTCCTTGCGTTCTGAAGGCATTTTCTGATGGAGATCTCCATGTTTGCGTAGCCTTCTAAACTTACATGGCTGCTCAACACTTTCACACTTGCCTCCAGAACTTAGAGCCCAGTCTTTACTATTGCTTGTGTTCGACAGTTTTGCAATAGGAGTTTGGGTTTCCTTGACCACGGGAAATGGCGATTGGCATGATTTTGGTGTGTGGTTTTTCAAATGTAGTGGTGAGGTTCCAAGTTCACTGTGAGGTGAGGTCAGGACTTCCATTTGATTCACATTGCCATCACCATCCACCTTTTGTGGAGACTTCATTAAAAAAACAGAATGCATGTTTGGGGACGAGACAAAATCCGGAATCATGAAGTCAACTCCTTTACCCTTTGATATCCCTGTAAAACAAATGAACTCTTCACATATAAATATGTTACTAAAATTTGGACATGGAAATTTCTCTAATGATGAAGTTTAAGAAAAGAAACAGACTGGAATCACTTATAGGAGACTCCGGAACAATCCCGCTCTTGATAAAATTAGTTAGTCGTGGACTGAGCTCAGAATCCCTCAAATCATTGTTCTCTTCATCATCTAAGTCCATTGATGTTCTATTACGCTCCACTTTAGGATCTTTATCATAGCTATCTTTTTCATTTGACTTTCTGCTAGATGGCAAAGAATTCTCAGCTTCCGTTGATCTTGTCTGTGATGTGGAAATACCTTTAGCTAGCACGGTTTTTTCTTTAAAATCTTTAGTTGAAGCCTCAAAGCCAGAAGAATCTTGCATCAGATTGCTTACAAATTCCATATTGCCACCAATTGTAGACTTGGAATGAGATATCAGAGGAAGTTGTGACAGAGATAAAACCAGGACCCGTCCAAGATCATCAACGGAGACAAATTCTGAATCAAACAGGAAAGAATGGGCAACAGAGTTCTGTCCATGGATATCCTGCATAGATATATCTTTAGTTCTTGAAATATCCACAAGTTCTGCATCAGTTTCTGGTAATTCTGTTTTCAACTCCTCTTCAGCAGAATAGCCAGGATTCTCTAATTATGAAACAAAATGTTAGTTATGCAGATTATTATGGCAGATGAAAATCAGTTGGCAAGTCTTATTGCTCTCAAATGTATGACAAAGTCTTTAAAAGGTATAACCTGGTTGGCATTTGATTTGTTATTTGCATTTTAAATTGCCTTAAAGAATATTGAAAGGTTTAAGAATCAATATTAATCCCAACAAAAGCATGTATTTAGATTCTTGACACATCCATATCTAGCAACTAAAGTCCGTTTATAATCAAATTGTCTCCCTTGGTTTTGAGTTCAACTGAAAGGAAAGAAACCCTTTGGCAGAGTAAAAGTGCAGTTGAAATCTAGTTGAATATAACCAAAAAAAAATAAAAAAATAGTAAATATAATTCAGAAAATAACATCTGAAACCAACCTTTCTGAGATTAAAACTTGTAAAAATTAGATGATCAAGTGATGGACCCATAACAATAGGTGAGGATTATAATAATTTCAAATTTTAGACAATAGGAAAAGTCTCGTGTATTTTCACAGACCTCCAAGTGCCATTGGAAAGGAAGTACTCTATTAGTTGTGTACTAAATGAGCCACTAACACTCACCTTTAGTGTTTTTGTCATACAGTTCCTCAGCTTCTAATCTGAAACAGGGCTTTGAAAAGTCTTCATCCTGAATCATCGTAATAAGTCATGACATGCAAAAGATACCACACGTGCAGGAATCAACCAAAGCTAAAGAAAAAACCTCAGTCATAGAAGTTTTGCAGTCTGTGGAAAATGATAATCCCTGCAGATTTTGCATTGCATCTATAAGTATTCCCGTCATAGATGAATGTGCCACACTGCACACACTGCAGGGAAATGCCTGGAAATGAGGGAAGGCAATTAGTGATGGTCTCCAATCTTTCTCTCTAGTAGAGCAAAAGTACTTGTCAAGAATGTTTCTCTCTTCATCTGTTAATTTGGTTTTATATGTAGGTGTCTGAATAAGGTGATCATCTTTCACTTTCTTTCTGCGAGGAACAAACTGTTCGACTGAAATCTCAACCAGTTGAACTTCGGGCTTGAAAATATGGGGAACCTGCAGATACAAAGTGCAATCAAGGTGTTAGCAACCATGAAATTAAAATCGACCTCAATCAACTCAGCTGATAAAGCATACCATCCTTGGACTAGAATGGAAATTAAAGCTATTCATTCCACCATTGCTCATATGTTTCTTAATGGCCTTGCTGTTCACCTGCTTTCGCATGTAACCCTTCAATTCTGACCCTTCGCACGCCAAAACTAGTAAAAGCTTGTTGAGGAAATTACTAATTATCTACGAATTACTTGAACATCTAAGAGTACGTTTGTTTTGTTTTTTTAAATAATATTTAATGCTTAAAATGCACGTGTAGATTAAATAAAGCATCAACCCCAAGAAAATGAATAATTAGGAAAGAGAAGGATATCCACACGTCCTTCATGCTTCCTTCCAGTCCTCCCCATCCGCTGAATCATTCTCAAAGGAGAGACATTAGCATCAAAACATATCACAAGATCAACTTCCATGATATCTAAACCTTCTTCGCCAATTGATGTCGCAACAATTACATTGTAACCACCTGTGCGAAATTTCTATGCAGACAAGTCAAGTAAATAACTGCAAATTGCAAAAACCTCAAAGAGCAAAATAATTACCTCTAATACAGCCTGTTGAACTTTTTGTGATTGTCCCTTCAATGTTTTGCCTGCAGATATCAATAACTAGAGTAGGTGACACAGTACTGTTAAGTTCAGTTCCTTGCCGGTAAATTTTCTTAAAAAAATTCTAATGGGATATCCTCGGGCAGAGGATTCTTCATCGTTGAGAAGTAAGTTGAATGAAAAGCAAAATCATAAGCCTGTGGAGAGAGGAAGACTTGAAAGAAGGAATTGAACTATTTATCAACTTAGATGCATTAGATGAATACAAGATATGAATAAATATATTCACTAAGATGGCTATGGCATCAGCTTTCTTGTTTTTAGATAAAAAATAAGAATTAACAAGAGCATTCAATAAGAAGAATTGTTGATAAAATATATTTTTTAATCAGTATGTATACCATCAATATTAAGTCTTTTGTGATTGAATCCCAAGCACAATAAGATCAACACAATTGAATGAGGCATCCAACAAGAGAATCATTGTTGGTCCATTGTCAGTTGTTGAAAAAACTAAAAATCAGCAGCTTTAGTTCCCAAGCTAGACAGAAACGTCTACAAATTATAGAACACTCCTTCGTGAAGACAAGTCCAATACAAATTTTTAACATAAATTGAATAAGGCATCATTACATCCATAATTAATTCAACCAGACACCTTTCAAGGTGAAATACAAAATAAAAAAGCAACAGAAAAATTCTCAAACAATTATGCATATATACCTAGCAATGGGAGTATAATTACAAATGAAAAAGGGAACGAGGTTACGAACCTGAGCTCTGACCAATGAATTCAGTAGCTTTTACAATCTCCCTGATGTTTGTCAATGCATTCATAATGTCCCTAAAAATCATCATCGAAAAATTGGTTGTATTTGATTTTGGATCAACATTTTATGTAAGATCATCAAAAATCATCTTTACCTGACACTTCCCCTAAAATTTGAAAATATAATGACCCGTGAGTTTCCTGGATTTTTCACCTCTGCAACAGAATTTATATTTGTCAAGTTCCGCATATAATCAAATCTAAATGCTGATTGGAGATACCAAAAAGCATATAACTCTTTCCCTCGGTTCTCATTCAATTAAAGAACATACTATCTCAACATATGACACGTTATCACCATTTTGATTTTTTGAGTTAGGTCACTGACTCACTTGCCAATGTGGGATGGGACTTGTGCCACTACAGGAGTATGGTCCCCTAAACGACTAGGCGCTCTGGTGCAGATAGATAGACATAGTACCCTTAGTGTTAAGAGGTCTTTTTTTTTATAACCGTGGGTGTCCGGGCCAGCTTTCACGCACCTTGACTAATCCCACGAGGTCCTGAAATTTACGATTGGGTACTCACCTCAGTACCCTGAGGGAACTCGAACTGGTGACTATTGGGGAGCAAACCCAAGACCTGACCAATAGTGTTAAGAGGTCTTTAGTCTACTTTTAATTCTTTTTCTTTGCTTGGGAGGTAGTACCTCCTCATTTAGTACTTTTTTTACATTTGTTGCTTTCGGAGGTCAGGTTTATGTCCCTTCCCTTGCATTTTTGCGAGTTCCATTTATCTTATGGTAGAGGCACCCTAACCCCCATCAATATCATAGCCTACTGAGGATGTGTTGGTGATTTGCTTTGAAAAAAAAAAATCACCATTTTGATTTAATGAATAGTCCTAGAAAAACTAAATAGTTCACTGTTGATAGATTTAATTAGGGCCTATAACTAATAACCTTGAGTTATGCTGATAATTAGGGCCTATAACAAATAACCTCAAGTTATGCTGATACTAGAAAGTTGTGAATGTTAAGAAGATTGAATAACCAAAAAACAAAAAAAAGAACAAGTTTCGTATAAACTGCACGATATAACTTACTGAAGTCAACAAATGAAGTCTGCCAAATCAATAAGAATTATGTTCAGCAAGCAGTAAGAATGCTATGGAATTGAAGGATGTATTTTTTTTTGATAGGTAGAATTGAAGGATGTATTGCGCAACAGAAATAAGCTGACATGCTACTCACTGAAATGATCTATCAATACTTCCAGCATCTTTGCTAATTTGGGGCTAGGGGCACCATGGGATACAGTTTGATGCATCAAAACTTTGGCTTTCGAAAGAACTTCATTTTTACTAACTACTTTTGCAAAAGACCTGCAATAATAGAATTTGCATGAAAGTTAGGGATTTTGGCAATTATGCAAACGAATTTAGCAAACAGATTCAGACTTAGAAGTAACTCTAAACATTTTAATATGATACTAAATTAGCAGTTTTATTAAAAGATCGCTCTGTTAACAGCAGAGATTTGCTAAATAAATTTTTTTTGAGTTATTTGGATACATTTATTGGAATGTGAAACCTCTCCAGATAGAAAAGCTTCTTTTAATGTTGAATAGGGTCATACCCTTGTTTCATCTTGTCTTCAAGCATCTCAAAAGCAGGCTTTATTCCATGGCTTGAGAGCAACTTCCTTATATGGTAAAGTGTTATAAGAACTCCAAAACAGCTCTCCATTTCTCCAAATTTTGTTTGAGGCAGTTCTGGAGGTGGTTCTTGGCGAAATTTATCCCTTGAATTAAGTAAATCACACGGGCTCAACTGTCAATAATCGGCAACAAGTTTTAAGAGAAGAATAAGCATATGAAAATGAAAATGAAAATGAAGTACAGGTCCTAATTTAGAAAATCAATAAAGATAAAAGCTGCAATGTACCCTCTTTAACCGCTTAAACATTTAATAAGGTAGTTAATATGGTATCAATGACTAGGCAAAAAGACACGGGTTCAAGTCTTACTAGCACCCATTTCTAAATAAATGTTAGATGTGATAATCTTTTATGAAAATATGAATCCAGCCTGCACGTGAGGTTGCGTGTTGAAGATACATTTAAATAATTACGCAAGTCCCCTCTCAAATAACTTAAAACTTTTAGATGGGGTGGTTAACATGCACATTTAGAGTGTCAATGAGATAGATGAAGAAACCAAAGCTAGACAAGGAAATTGCTAATGGGGAAGAGATAAAATCATGGAATGCATGATAAAGTTCTATTTGCAATTCAATTTGCAGTTCCTTTGAGTAATGGTAATTTAATTACATCTCTAACCAAAAGTAGTAACACATGGACAGTAACGATTTTCATAATGTATAGCAAAATCCCACACCCTACGTCTTGCTTTTTCTTCAATCCCTGAAGTATACAGAGCACAGCATGCCAGCTAAATTACTAATTTTTTGAAGTCGTGTATAAGCCCTAACAGAAATTATGAACCCCATTTACCAGTCATTTATCAAAGACCAAATCTGCCCCAATAGTGTGTAAAGTTGTGAATAAATTACCACTAAGGAAAAAGAATTTGAGACCCGCTGGTGCCTTTCAATTCATCTGATGTTTTGATTTAGAGCAACATACATGGGAAAGAAATGTCTGAGAGTCCAAGTGGCAGTATGGACCAGGCAAAGAAAAGTACTTACAGAATTGGTAAAATGAAGAAATAAAAATTAAATAATCCATCTAGAATTGTTTGATCCAATATGATTTTAGATAGTCGATTCACTCACAGAAAAAAAAAAAAGGAATCTTATAATTTACATGTATGATTGCATTTCACAGTATAAAACCAAAACTACTAGAACAACAAAATAGATAAATGTCTATTACATTCAAAATTTGAGAGACGTCAGGAATAAAAACATACCGTCCGGAAGTCTCTCTTCTGAAGCAATCCAAAAGTAGAAAGCCGTGCAGCAAATGGACGTGCAACTTCCCCAAGCAAATTATATATTTCAGCAGCTTCTTTTCCCATAGGGACCTAACAAGATCAGTGACAATTTCATGAAAAATATTACATTTTCTAGTGTGAGTTCGGGAAAGAAAGAGTCCTAATACCTCCATCAGTTCAATCTTTCTCTCGTGCACATACGGGAGTACATCCGGATCATTTTCATTTCGATATTCAAGTGTGGATATTTGAAGGTTATCAATTATATTCTGGATCGTCTGATGTTTAGCTAAATAATGACCAACGCAAAATATAAAAGACGTGAAGGAGTTAGAATGTCAAATGTAAGCATGCTTGGTTGTTCTTATAAGTTTGCTTATAAGCCCACCCAAACATGCTGAGAAAACCAGACAACCGGAAAGAGTACTTACATCCTGGTGTTGCAGTCAATGCTAATATTCTTAGTTGCAGAGAAATATCCATCAACTGAAAAGTTTCCATCGATATTATCGGTTAAATTTTAAAATTACAGACTGAAATGGTCGTGACTACTAGTATATTCAAGACATGAGAAGCATGTTCCTAAGCAACCACGGATATCAAGAATTATAGCCACGGGTTTCTGCAGAACATGTAGTACACCATATCATGGGTGTAGAGAAGAACAAATTAATAGAGAAGGACCACCATTATTTTGATAGCCCTCAGTCTCCCTCACTCCAAATCCACCATTCTTACCAATTTCCAAGAATGGCTAAAGACAGAGAAACAAAAATTGAAACAAATAACATGGGAAATCGAGCCTATAACTTGAGTAATTGAAATCTAGATGCCAAGTTGATCGGCTAATATTATGACTTAAAAAAGAAAGTTCAGAAGTAAATGTTAAAAGCTCCCAGAACATGAGAAAAAAATTAAGTGGCAAACCTTACGCACTACTACACAATAAGCATAATTTCCCATTGCACGATGAGCCTCATCAATCACTAAGCAAACCAGATGCTTCACCAAACATGAACCTGTAATGTTCAATCAAGAAAAATTCCATAACAAAGAAAATTACAAAGATTTGGACATGGTACATCAAAATCACTTAAGAATGATGTAAACATCAAACTGGTCTAAACCATGAACCTAGAAAACAAATAGTAATGGCCGAGCAAAAGATCCAAAACAAAAAAATGTCCTCAGTCCCATATTAAATACGAGTGATAGATAGAACCATCACGTGTTCTCTCACCAATGTTATTCTGGATGCATAACAATACCACTGAGGATGCTTAAATATTAACGTATTTTTAAACTTAATTTATTATTAACGTTTGATGTGGAGTTAGGTTGGCGTGGTATAAAGCTTAATTAAACCAGTTGATAGAAATGATAAAAACAAAAGATAACAGATTCTACTGAAAGAATGAGTTTTATTACATTGTAGTTGCAAAAACTGCTTCACATAGAGACTTCTTTATCCA
Source organism: Fraxinus quadrangulata (assembly GCA_903798255.1). Taxonomy (NCBI): domain Eukaryota; kingdom Viridiplantae; phylum Streptophyta; class Magnoliopsida; order Lamiales; family Oleaceae; genus Fraxinus; species Fraxinus quadrangulata. The sequence continues at coordinate 16,440 of CAIGRB010105781.1, forward strand.
AGATTACCCTCATTTACCCCCAACATCAAAGGAGAACATCTAAAAAGGCAACAAATAAAAGAAAGAAAACAAATAATAAAAGGGAGACAACTTATATATCCCAAATTTTAAATAAAATTTGTAAATTATATTTTGTATATTATTTTTAAGAGCGCTTCCATAAAGTGACCACATGCTAGCTATGATACCTCTCTGAAGATGCAGAAGTGCTTCATCTGCATGAATGGACTGTTTGTTTGATACCGAGACTGTCGAGCACTTGGAATTCACAAAATTTTGTCGAAGGAATTGTTAAGCCTTGTGTCAAGTTTCAAAAGCAATATATTTATTTTCATAATTCTCATATTTTTCTATATATTTAGAAGATTAATGTGTTCAATAAAATTAAATGAGCCTTAAATCTAAAAGCAATAATGTATTAGATTATTGTATGCTCTTCTATGAACATCATATACGTCATACTAAAGTTTCTTAAATTAAAATTCCCCTGATCTGTCTTCAGAAGGATAGGTTAATAAATTGAGAAACAAACCAGAATGTATATCCTTCTCCAGCACTTGTGGAGTAACAAAGAAAACTCGTTTGTCTTTCCATAAACTCGCTCTTCTTGTTGGACTCGTTTGACCTGTCAGATCAATGGTCCACTCCTGCAATCAGTTGAATGACAACCTCTTTAAAACGGGTAAACTCATGGAAACTTATTTACTTAGAACAATAGCAAGAAGAAACACCTAGACCAAAGTAAACTATTGCTTACTTGCGGTATTCCTACAATTTTATGACAAGCTTCTATTTGCTGCATGACAAGTGGCCGAGAAGGAGCTGCAAAGACAATTTTTCCTACCAAGTATGCAACAAGTAAAATTTAATATGCTACGATGAATCTTCTAATATAACTCCTTAACAAATTGAGGTAAACCAGCACCACCATCAAAGATCAGACATCATGCAGGATTACATTACCAGTCGTTGCATACATATTAAGGGATAGTGAAATTTTATATGCCTTTTAGTATAAACATAAATTATGATTGGGACAAATGCCATAAATCCCAAAATCTCAACACTAGTAATTAATTACAGCCATCCCCAATTTCTCTCCCATATAACTTTTTGTGATTTTACTTTAACAAGCTACTTTCACAAAAGAAAATTTATATTATGAACTAAATTTTGTCGTTAGAATAACAGTAAAACATTGTATAAATGTACTTCATGCAACAACAGCAAATTAGCCCTTACTCCCAATAAGTTCATGTCACGTATGTGAAACCTTTACAGAACTAGTTCCGATGGTTTGCTTGGTTACAACGACACAAAGTGAGATGAGACAGAACTCGAGTAATTATCATATGAGCTGATAAATATCTATGAATTTAAACAATAAGACAGAATAAGAAGCAAAGAGGGTAAGAAGATAATATTACCTTCTGGAAACCATCTGAAATAATTATACATGACCACTGCAGCAATAAGAGTCTTCCCAAGTCCTGTTGGCAGTACAACTAAAGTGTTGGAGAATAGAGCAGTCCGGGTGATTGAGAACTGATAATCACGACGGGGGATATTTACTGTCAAGAAAAAAATTATCAATACCAAAATAAATATAAACCATATTAGCAAAAACTCACAACAGATATTAAAATATTACGTTCAGTGAGCTTAACAAATTGGCAACATTATCTTAATAAAAGATAACAATGTGAATATTATATTTTATCTTTCCAAGCTCCAAATTATGAGCATAACAAGAATCATTTTTTTTTCCCAATATTTTCAAGAAAACCTATCTTTTCAAAGGAATTACTTAAAACACAATACACTCCACAAGAATGACATTCAAAAGGACACAAAAAATTTACAAAAACTTTTAACAGCTCTTCATACAACAGTGCATATTCTGCAATCCCTTGGCTTCAAATTTGTACCTTGTTACCACATTATCACTTTTCACCCAGAATGACGTCCCACATTTCTACTGACCCAGCATAATATAAGAAGTTAAGAAGAAAAAGAAAATGGCATCCCAGAGAAAATTACAAAATTATATTTGAACTTAAAACTATATTTAAAAAACCTGGATAAATCCAAATCTTGGCAGCCTCAGGATCTATCTGAACGCATCCATTGAGCATCTCATTATCATAACACTCAGCAACACACTTAATTTCATCACCATTGTTATTTGAATTACTGTTATTTCCACGAAACCCATCTGTAAACTCCAATTTACTTGACTTGTTCGATGGAATCACAACAAACTTATCCAACGTAGATTGCCTAGCTGCCGAAGAAGAACCAAACTTCAAGCTGGGTTTTCCGTTTCTAGAAATTTCTTGAACTGGGATTAAACTAATATTTGAATTAAATTTAAAATCTGAATTAGAAATTGAAGTGCATTTGCTAGTGCTAGTGACATTAGCGGTATTCTGGCACGCCATATCAATTTCTCTCACAGCTGCTTCCCAGTCAAATTCCTATACACATTAAAAAAAAAACATATATATACACATATAACTGAGTTTGCATAATCAAAAAGGGAATTAATTAATTTCACTTACATCGTCATCGTCAATGATGTGGAGCGGAGTGGAAGTGGAGGCCATTGGAGCCTCTTGGAGTATCAGAAAGAGAATCTGCCGTCGACGAGTCGGAGAGACGACGGCGGTGGCGGCAAAGTTTTAAAGAGCCCTTTTGAATTTGGGGAAGAGAATGGGCAATTTGCGCGCGTGGCGCACAGCTTTTACACTTCCTTTTTGTTTTTGTTTTTTTTTTAAATTCAACCGACCCATAAATAAATAAATCAAGCTCCTCCCTACGGCTAAAACAAAACTATTGTTTTCTGCCATTCAATTACTAGTTCATAGAATAAAATATTTTACATTTAAATTTAAAAGTTTTTTTAGTTTTTAACTATATATTCTTAAAAAAATACGATTCCAAAACTCATTTTCTCGAGGAAAAAAAATCATTTAAATGATTGTCAAATAGGGGCTTAGGCAATCTTTCCACGACTTTTTAATCACGAATTTTATCAATTTTTATCAAAATTTACTAAAAATCTGATTTTAATCTCTACTAAATATGAACTCGCTTTTAAATTACATTTCATAGTGTAATTTTAAGTTTTAACTAAAGGGTTTGTTTGAACCCATTTTGTGATAAAATATATTTTATTCATATTTGTCTCAAAACTCTTTAATTCTCTTACTCATTTGCAATTACATATTCACACAAAGAAATATTTTACATGAAAATTCAAATTTTTTTCTATTTTTAATAACACATTTTTAAAAAAATTACTATTCGGGACATAATTTTTTTATCGATAATGGCCATCAAACAGAAGCTTTATAATAGTGATTTTTTTAAAAAAAATTTATAGTTAAAAATGAAGAAAATTTTTGAATTTACAAATTAAAATATTTTCTTTAAAGAAATACGTGACAGAAAATAAGTTGAAAAAATGATTTAAAAATAAATAAATAAAGCTCAAACACGGGCCAAATACGGCAGATTTTCACAAGTTGCAACATTTTTATAATTCAAACAATATCAAAAAAGTTTAATACATAAAAACTTAACTCTCCATTGTTTCTTTTAACTTTTTTTCATTGATTTAGAAGAATAAAAAAAGGATTCAAGTAGGCTGCCTGTTTCTTAACATTTAGGTCATGTTTGATACCATAAATTTTTCATGAAAAATGTAATTCAAATTTCATTTCCACCCAAAAAGTATGTTTGATGGGCAAAAAGTTATTGACAATTGATTTTCCCATCCACCCCCTTGCACATTTTCTTGATTTTTGAGGAATTGCTTTTCCCAGCATTTTGTTAGAAAAATGGAATTTAAATTTTTTTTTTTGATAATTGAAACAAATTTTATAATTAATTGTAAAAAAAAAACATTTTAATGAACAATTTTCATGTAAAATAAAATCAAACGAATACTAAACTCTGATTAAAAATGATTTTCTTGTAAATTTTTTAGCAATGGAAACAAATTTTATAATCACTTAAGAAAAAAATTATTACTTTAATAGACAATTTCCATGTAAAACAAAGTCAAACGAATACAAAAAAAATCCAAAATTTTAAAATTTTTCGGGTAAAAAATTATAGAAAATTGTACCAATCAAACACATTTAATTAAAAATTATGTGAAAAACAAGTTATATGCAATTATTTTATCTGAAATTTATTTTCTTTTCACCCATTTCCACCCTTGTAATCAAACGGACCCTATAGTTAGGCCTCGACGTACTGTTCAACGATCGAGGCTCCTTGAACTTAAATTATCAGATTAAATTTACGATTCATTTGGTATGACTTTTGTTTCATGTAGAAGAACTTTTCGAGAAAATTACTTTAATTTTTGTTTCGAAATTAATTTCTAAAAGAACTCCCTATTTCGAAAGTGCTTTCAGATTAAGTCTCTTGAATCAATTTTTTTAAAAGCTATTCTAACTAAATTTTTTTTATATATAAAATTAGTTAAAATGGTTCAAAAGTAATTTTTGAATATATAAACCCTTTTTAATTTCTCAAAAGTCACGTGGTATATCGTGGGCCATTTGTGCGCGAGCCCTTAAGCCCCTGGGCTCTATTTTTTCAAGTTTTAATGAGAGAATAATAAATTTTTTAGAGAATATGTTGTTGAAAAATAATTTCTTTTAAAATTTATTTGTAATATTATTTTTTAAAAGGCCACATACCCTTTTGTTTTTGGGCTTAGCTTTGAGCCTGATCCAATAGCCATAGCATGGTTCTTTTTTAAAACGTGTGTGATTCACCCTAATGGGAAAAAGTAAATTTTAATTTAAAGAACGGACAGGTTCAAAAACAGAATAGAAGGAAACCCTGGATTGACTCCTCTCATCCTTACCAATTCGCTCGACTCTCTATTTTGCTCAGCGCATAAATTGATCGAAGAAAATGGCTATGAACAATGGATTGAAATCCTGTGCTTCCAAGCTTCTGAGATCTACTGAATCATTTCTTCCCAGATCAGGTTACCTATTGCTATCTTTAATCTTTCTAGATCCTCGTTGTTATCATTTTTTTGCAATTTTTAATTCAGATCTGTGTAATGAGTTTTCATCTTTGTTTTTATTAAATAATATTTGTATAGCTATTTTTTTTTGTATTATGATATTTTATGAGTGGTAAGGATTTTAATTGATAAAACAAATGGGAGTTTTGTGGCAGAGAAATTTATTTTTGATGAAATCAAGACCTTATAGTTGATGGGTTTTTTAGGACCGCATAATTAGGTTTTTTTTTTTTTTTGTTCAATCCAATTATTGTCTTCCTCTTCTATGCGTATATGCACACACACACACACAGTATTTGTGCATATATAATAGAATCTAATGTTTAATGAGTTTTGTCACTCACTTTGTGGGATTTATATCTTTATAGGAGGTATCTGTGTAGAGAACACACAATGAAGTGTATATGATAGGTGTGTGCACACACAAACACATCCATTTAGGTTTTTGTTTTTATTTTTAGTGCTGATTACATATGATTCAGATTTTAATTGAATTAATGTAGCAACATGAAATTGGAGCCTTGCATTTGGAATTTGGGAAAAAACCGATCTAGATATGAAGTGAAGTTTTCTGTATCCATCTTCACAATTCCAATTTCGTTTCCAGAGCTCTAATGCCTGCCATACTCTTTCTTCAGATGAAATCGAGGCAGTGAACTGTGTACTTGTGTTTGAAATGTACCTGGAGTACTTTCTTGTAGTTGCAACTGGCAATGTCGATCTAAAGCTAGAAAATGTGGCTGTAGATTTCATGTTCATAAGCAAGTTTCTTAATTAAATGATAACCTGAAAAAGATATTTAATCCATGTCTAAAATATATGAAGGCTAAAAAGTTACTGTTTTGAGATTAGTTGACATGTAAGCTCATCACTATGTGTTGTGATTTGATTGAACTATGTATTTATTTTAAGTGTTCGTAAGATGACATGGACAAATGCATAGTTAGAGTTTGCTTATATAGAGCCTTGACGATGGTTTTTCTTGAAGTTTGTTGAGTGCCTGTGATGCGGACATCATCGAGGCGTAATTTTATTGTTATTGGGCTTTATTAGTCGAGATTTAATTTTATGTTTATTAGACTTTGTCATTTATGCTTTTTATTATTGAGCTTTTAGTAGTGGGTTGGCCCAAACCCATCTTTAGCTAGGTTTTTACTATTTATATGGTTTTCACATTGTAACTTAGATAGTTGATGAATATGATGAATTGAATAGCGGCTTGCGGCCCGTTTTCTCCCTCCCTGTCCCCTCTTCTTCTCGCTTCTTCTTCTCGCTTCTTCAGTTCTTCTTCTTCTGGGCTATAATTCTAATTTATCCTAAATTCTAATTCATCCTGCATCAGCCTGTTTCCAATGTATCGTGTCCAAAAACTATATGGCAAGTTATAGGACTTGTGTTCAATTAAGCCATTGTTTGACAACTATTAATTGTGGAAAACAAAATTTTGAATAGTGTTTTTCAAGAAAATATTGGTTAAAAAGTAGGAAAATTTTTTAGATTTACGTACAAAATATTTTATTATTTGAATATGTGGTTGAAAATGAGTATGTAGAAAAAAGAGTTTGAAAATAATAATTGTCAAATAGAACTAAATGTGTTTAGTCATTTATAAATCAATCTAAATAATAGGGACGTCAAAATACCTCTATCCGACCTGTCATGCGGTGTTATGCCCCAATGGGGAGGGGATTCTTAGAGAGTTGGGGAATTGGATGGGGTTGGGTCCACCCCGGGGCAAATATCCTTGATCAGGACGAGGAACATGACCCTGTTATTAACCCATTACAATTTTTATAGTTTTAGATAAATTTTAATATAATACTTAAATTTATATAAATATAAAAAAAAATTGTATTTATAAATGTATTTTTATTAAATTTAAAAAATTTAGCTCATGTTTAGTATTGATTAAAATCATATTTTCAGTAGAAAAAGTTGTTGAAACGTGTGACTGAAAGTTGCGGGACGATTAAACATGTGATTAAAATTGATTGTTGACTTTGACTTAAACTTAAATTAAAATTTGAATTTTAATCATTACCAAACAGGGGCTTAGTTTATAATACTTTTGGGCTATTACAATTGAAGACCACTCCATGGTCCATTCACCGTCAACTCCCTTATTTATTTTAAAGTTGGTCAATCACTCCATTTTATAGACCACTTCCATAAAGAATTCGATTTGTAATCCCTCCTTCATGCATGTATTGTTTAATTGCTAGCGTTGTGGACTTTGTTAATGGATTTAGTCCTACATCGAAAGACTAAGGATGGCAAAAAACCCAATTGCCCTGATTCGGGCAGGGACCTGCCCCCATTTGGGTCGGAGCGGGCTAGGGACGGGTAACATGGTTACTCCCTTGGGAGGTATAATGGTTACTCCCTTGGGAGGTATATCTTTAAATTAATTAAATTTTTTATAATATAGTATAATTATATAGATACAAAAACATATTAATGGGCTAAAATATTAAAAGACCATAAATCCCATTTATTGTGGTTTTCTTTTAGTCATACGGGAGGGAAGTATTGGGCTTCTTTCTGCAGTGTTGCCAAATTCGTTCAAACATATTCCCATTTCCGCTGGTTAGTCATCGCTCGATTCTGCCAAGGACTTTCCTTGCTGTCTGAATTCTCTAGAGGGAGGTGAAAACGAGGTAAACTCAACGTTTCCTTCCGGATGTTAATGCTGAAGATTACAATGGATTTCTATGAGATCTGCTGAAGAAGTGATTTATAAAAGGGCGTGGTGAACCAACTCTTGGTCAAATAATGAACTTTGCAATATGCCATGAAGTGGATTTTTTTTCTTTAGCGTTATATCCCACTAGTACATTTTTTAAATAAAAATCCATTGATACATGCATGTTCTTTTTATATTGGTATAATTTTATTATTATAAAATTTTTACTCTACAAATACCAACTAGGGTTGGGAGCACGTTCCTCGCCCCATCCCTACTCGAGGAAAACATCCCAACTTATTATGCAAGTTAACTAGGGAATCACAGCCCTATTCAAGGCAGGGATGGGTAAAATTACCATCCCTATTCATATTCTATTCATATTAGAAAAGAAAGATCTATAAATGAGCAATGCTTATCGAGGTCATTGAGAGTCAGCCTGATGTGGTGCAAAAAAACCTCATTTTGCGGTTATTTATTTATTTATATTTTATTTTAATTATTTATAAAACGAGAAATGGGGCGGGGATCTCTCGCCCTGCTAAGTGGGGACTGGGATGGGGTATTAGAATCCCAGGTGGCTGCAAGGCGAGTGATGAGGAAGGCTGTTCGGACCTGCCTCGCTTCCATTTCTACCGAGTACTCTATAAGAATGTTTAATTTGGAGACTATTTTGCCTGGTTTCTAGTCGGTTGTCATTTTCTGGGCATGCACGTTTCCATCTGTAGCTTGAACCTCTATGTTTTTCACTTAGCACTTTGGATGTGCAGCAACTTTGGGAGCGAATTTTCTGGGATAGAAGTAAATGAGTAAAGCCCATGGTATAGGTTCGGGAAAGATAGTGTGAATGAATACAGTATAATAGTTCCTATCCTTAACTGCAAAAGGCAAAGCTAAATTGTATTATGGACACGTCCATAAGAGGTGGGTTTATGTAAACCTATTATCTTGCTTGGTGTAGGTGCAAAAATAGATTTTGAGGTTTTTCAAAAGTTTGATGAGTATGAAATTGTGGTCAGTCTTTGCTTATATTTTGTTTCTGACAATTATTTTAAATTTCTAATGATTGAACGATACTTTCTGCATGTTAAAAAGACTTAAAAAGATTTTTTTTTTTTTTTTTTTTTTTTTTTTTTTTTTTTTTT
>CAIGRB010105804.1:0-10924 GCA_903798255.1 Fraxinus quadrangulata
TAGATTACGAATTTCTAGATGATTTAGTTTCCCAAATTGGATTTGATTTAGAATTGACTAGTTGGTTATATGTTTTGTTGTAATACACATGATTGATTATTCTTCCCAATACCCACTAGAATTGACTAGACACGTGTGCATGTGGTGATTAAGTTGGTTGGAGAAACCAAGGGAAATAAATATTTCATGTGGGTTTTCTCTGGGAATAACTGTCGGGGCTACGGAGCCGACTTCTTGTTCAATATATATATATATATATTTTGGTGAAAACAAAAGAAAAAAAAACAAAAATAAAAAATAAGGAGTAAAGGACAATTAAAATCAAATCTTGGTATTAATATTTATTTCAAATTACTAATTTTCTAAAATAGATTAGTTGAACCAACATATTACCAAAGTAATAACTCTTGCCTAAATTAATTTATTTAAAATATTATGAAAGTTTTGTATACATAATTCATGCGGGTATTGACCAACGCAAAGAAATGTTAATATTTGGTCGAATTATTCACACATGTCGTGATAAATATGTGACAATTGTAAAATTTACATTATGTGAACATGACGTTGATTCAAAGATAAACTTGATGTTTAACCGAATTTATTGTCAATATTTGATTACTACACCAAGAGTGCCACTTACAAATTGGTATTTCTGTCCAAATATTAAATATCAATGTTGTGCTCGATTTCTTGTGATGGGATTCACCATTATTTGAAATTATTTATTGTCCAATACGGATTACTATGTGAACATGTTAATTATGTTTAAATTATTTATTCAGTTAATCCGTCAACTTTTGCAATATCGTCAACATCAATTTAATTCATGTGCTAGAATCAAAGTTTAAGGGCTAGAAAGAGAACGTTCATATTTTTCTTGAGGGCATGAATCTAGACTTTGCATTTAGGAGTGAACAACCTAATACTCTTACGGATAAAAGTTCCGTTAATAAAAATGAGACTCGGATAAGTTGGATCATTCAAACCATATAAGTCTTATCATCATGAAACGTGAAATTCCAGCAGCATTTAGGTACGTCGTGTCCAATAATGTAACTACTGTCAAGAAATTTCTTAATGAATTTGAAAAAAAAAATGCTTTGCAAAATGTAATAAGGCCGGAACTACTACGCTTTTAGCGAACTTGGTTTCACTAAAGTATAGGGGTAAAGAAAACATAAGTGAGTGAATGAAGATGTCTCATCTTGCTTCAAAACTAAAAACATTCAAGGTTGAGCTGTCTGATGACTTATTTGTGCATTTAGTTTTGATTTCTATTCTTGCACAATTCGACTAATTTAAGGTTAGATACAACTGTTAAAAGGAAAATTGGACTTTTAATGAGCTCATTCCATATTGTGTGTAAGAAAAAGAAAGGCTAAAGCAAGATAAAACTGATATTATTCACTTGACAAATACATCTAAGGACAAGTTATAAAGAATTAGAATGCTGCATTTGGTTATGTTCAAAATAAACATCATAAGCCTGAAAATGATAAATCTAGTTGTTATTTTTGTGAAAATTTGGGATACATAAAGAGAAACTGTACTAAATACCACATTTGGCGTGTAAAGAAAAGTACACTTTTCACTTTCGTTTGTTTTGAGATTAATTTAGTTTCAATACCTAGATACACTTAGTAGATAAAATTATGGTGCCACCACTCACATAAGTGTGTCTATGCAGGGTTGCATGAACAGTCAAAAGTCAATTGATGCTGAAAGATTCATTTAAGTGGGGACAATGGCAAATCAATTAAAGTTGAAGCTATAGGGGCTTTATGTTATCATTAAATATTTGTTATTATTTGGATTTAAAAGAGACATTAGCGGTACCGTCTTTTAGACGAAATTTTGTTTCTATTTCTATATTAGACAAATCTGATTTCTTTTGTTCAATTAAAAATAATCAATTTAATCTTTTTCTTAATTCAAATATTGTGGGTATCAGTTCTTTATCCGGTTACGATAACCTATATTTACTTAATACGATTGTATCTTATAAAGAAACCTTGTATGTGAATTCACGTGGTATTAAATATAGACTAACCAATGAGAATTTTGCTTTATTATGGCACAAGCGATTAGTCCACATCTCTCAAAAAAGAATGAAAAATCTTAAGTCACGAGAAATTTTTGATTCCCTTAATTTTTCAAATATAAGTGTTTTGTTAATTATATTAAGGGAAAACAAATAAACATAAAGAGATTATGTGCCAATTAGATTTCGGACGTCTTCTAACTAAATCAACCGTAATTTATTATGTTTATAGACGATTTTTTCTCATTATAGCTACCTATATCTCATCTATAGGGCTGGACAAAACTCTCAAATCGAATTGGACCGAACCGAGCGATTCTTCATAAGTTAAATACCCGAATGGATATTTCAATTGAGAATCGATGTATTTGGTTCGATTCTCGATTCTAGACCAAGAACCGAAGAACCGAATAAGAGTCGAATCTAATTTTTTTATATTAAATTAATTAAAAAATTTTAATTTTTTTCTAAACAAATTAGCAAATTAATCAATTTAGTGATTAATGCTCCAACTCCCAAGCCAAATCCATGCCTAGCTAGCCCAATCCAACCCAATTTCTAAATTCAATTTTTTGTTTTAATTTTTTGGTCCAATTATTAATTTCTTGTTAGCCCAAAATCTAGGCTTTCACATTCCAATTTTATTCGGTAAGCAGTACACACAAGTCCACTCCCGTCTAACCCCAAATCATTTGATAAATTTAAAACATACATCTCCATGCCCAAATCGAAGCCGCCGCGCCGACTGCCGAGTTCGATTCCCCCTCTCCAACCGCCCATCAAAGCTGCAAAGAAGCATCAGGTTTGAAGATTGTTGAAGAAATCAGCAGAGAAGTATCAGGTTTTATTATTAGCAATCTCTAATCGGGGTGTCATATGCATTGAAAAAGTTCATTATGTGATTAGATATCTGAGTTCAGTATAAGACTTTTTGTTTCATTTCTATTTGAGTTAAGACTCATATATTCTTATTATTTTGATCAGTTACTTGATTATATTGATATTTCTTTTCAGGGTTTCAACTTCTCTTCTCTTTTAATTTCACTTCTTTGAATTTGGTATTGAATGTTTATTTTGGTTCTTGTTGCATTGCAGTTGGTCACTGATTGATTCTGTTGTTTATGTTAATTGGGTTGGATTTTTTAAAAAGTATTCTTAGTATCTATATAATTTATAGAAGTTTGATAAATAATCATACATTGTATCAGTCATACAAGGATGGCTCAACTAAAAGCATTTTCTTCATGTTTTTCCACCAATCTTCTTTTCCATGGTTCCAAAAAAGGTACCCTAAATACCAGCTGTACGCATAAAATTTCCTATTTTCCTGGTAATGAATTTGCTTAACTTATTCAACATAGAACCAACTCAAACTTGATTATTTTTTCAACATTGATCTTATCGTGTTTCAATATACTTTATTGTTTGCAGCTTGTGTTAGCTCCGCTGATGTGAATGCAGAAGATTTAAGGTGATAACAATTTGGATGCTCAAATGGGAGACAAAAAACAGCTTGTTAAGAGGTCAGAAATATGGAATCATTTCACTGAGGTACTTGGTGGAGAAAGAGCAAAATGTAATTATTGTGGAAGAACATTTAAGGCGAATACTAAAACTGGAACTTTTAGTACGTAGAAGCACTTAAAAAGCTTGTTATGCATATAAGAACACAACGGTTGATGAAAACCAAGCAATACTCACTCGAGAAAACAATGATGTTGGTATTATGTCAGTGGTGTTTGATAAAGAACAATGTAGAAAAGCATTGGTTAAGATGATTATTATTGATGAATTGACTTTTCCCTTTGTGGAAGGTGTGGATTTTAAGGAATTTGTGCATCAACTTTGCCCTAGATTTGAGGTTCCTTCTCGAAAAACTATTGCTAGAGATGTGCTCCATCTCTACCATGAAACAAAGGAATAATTGAGAATTAATTTTATTAATGATAGGCAAAGAATTTCTTTAACCACTGATTGTTGGACATCAATTCAAAACATCAAATATATGGTAGTCACAACAGAGTTTTTCTGTTGTTCCAAATCATAAAGGGAAGACAATTGGGAAGCTTATTGAAAATTGTTTGCTTGATTGGAGAATAGAGCGTGTGGATTTATTGTAGACAATGCAAATACAAATGATGCAGCAATCATTTATGTGAAAAACAAGTTGAAGAATTGGAAAACTAATGATACTATGATTTTAGGTGGCTCTTATCTGCATGTACGTTGTTCAGCACCCATAGTCAATTTGATTGTTAAAGAAGGGTTGAAAGAATTTAATCCAACTATAGAAAGTATTCGCAATGTGGTCAAATATTTTCTATCATCTCCTTCTCGGTTGATGAAATTTAAATGTTGTATTGAAAGGGAAAAAATTGTATGCAAAAAACTTGCTCTTTTAGATGTTCCTACTAGATAAAATTCAACGTTCCTAATGTTAGATAGTGTATTGAATTTTGAAAAAGCTTTCGAAAGAATGGAGGAAGATGATGGATTTTATTGTAAATATTTTGATGAGAATAAAGGTGGAAAAGAAAATGAGGGGCCACCTACAAGTTATGATTGGGAGAAGGCTAGAAAATTTATCAAGTTTCTAAGAACCTTTTATGATGTCACATTGAAGTTTAGTGTTTCATTGAGTGTTACTTCCAATATTTACTTTCATGAAATTGTAAAATTGAGTAAATTTTGAGGAAAATGGGTGACAAGCAAGATTATTTGCTAAGTAGTATAGTAAATAGTAGTTCGACAAGTATTGGGATAATGTTGATAAAATAAACAATGTTTTGATTGTAGCTGTTGTGCTTGATCCTAGGTATAAGTTGGAGTTTGTTGTACATTGTATTGGTATCTTGTGTGATTGTGTTGAGGTTGAAGCCACAAAAAATGAGGTCATGAAATTATTGTATGCTTTGTATAACCAATACAGGGGATGGCATTGTTCAAATAATGGAGCTAGTGGAAGTGGAAGTGTTGGCGTTGAATCTAATGATGGAGTCACTTTGAATTTTTATCTGAGATTGTAAGGCATGTTCTTGCCAATCCTCTACAGTTGCTTCTGAGTCAGTATTTAGTACTAGAGGGCGCATTCTTGATCCATTTAGGAGTTCCTTAACTCCTAAAACAGTTGAAGCCTTGATTTGTACACAAAACTGGCTAATGGAAGATTCCAGACTCTCGAAAGTTTCCCAAGATAGATTTTGCATAGAAGAAACAGAGTTCTATGAGGGCATTGAGACATGTAATAAATATATATTTTATTTATTTTTATTAAATCTTATTAGTTGAACAATTTTTAGTTTATTTGCATTTGTTAATTGTACTTTTTCAATTATGCTTGTAGAATTTCTTACTATGACAGTGTTTTGTTAATTGCGTTTTTTCAATTATACTTGTAAAGTTTCTTATTATGACAAGTCAAGCAATTGATGATTAAATCAAATAGGTGGTAAGTATTACCAATACTTAAAAATATTTTATTTTTATAATTTTGAATTTATATTTCATTTTTTTATGTAGGCTGTTTGAAGTAAAGAAATTATTGATATGGATCATTGATGTTTTAGTATTAGTATCTACTTTTTGGTATCTATATTAAATTAATTTTATTGGACAATTTGTTATTTATAAATCGAACCGGACCATATTCAACCCTACTCATCTATGAAAAATCTCAAACACTGGACATGTTCAAGGCATACAAGACTGAAGTTGAAAATCAACTCAGTAAAAGAATTTAACAAGTCTGATATTACCATAGTGGTGAATACTATGATAGATATGACGGATCAGGAGAATAACGTCCATAACATTTTACTAAATTCCTAAAGGAATGTGAAATCTTCCTACAGTATATCAGATTCTCTTTAAATAGAAGCACTAAAGACTGCAGTTTAAATTCTCAACAAAATTTCAAGTAAAACAATTATTGAGGGGTTATATATATATATTTTTTTTTTAAAGATCCTATTATTATGTCAATTTTCGAAACGAAAAATATACGATTTTTTGGGATATAGAGTTTACGAGGAGAGATAAGGTTATAAGATTAAATATTTTGTCTTGGAGAAATAATATGTATATATTTCTCTTGTTGCACTTGACAATGATCAGGATTAAGGACAAATTCTTGTTCTAGATGTTTTTCAAGAAACAATTTCGGATCAAGATAATATTACAAAATCCCCTATACAAAATCAAGAGATTGTTCCAAAAACACAAACTCAACAACCTCAAGACAAATACTATTAAGGAAATTCAGTATAAATGGAGAAAGACAATTTCGGAAGACTTTATAGTCTTTCTCCAAGAAAATAAAGATGGCAATGATTGATGGAAGAAGAACTGATCATTCAACTTTCATCAAGCCATGCAAATGAGTAATTTTAAACAGTGGATTGATGTCATACATAAAGAAATAAAGTTCATAAGTAACATGACGTTTGAGAACTCATCCTATCGTCTGAATATGCGAAACCCATTTGTTGTAATTGAATATTTAAAATCAAGAGGGATTTGAAGGGTGATGTTGAGAGATATGATGCTCATCTTTTTGTAAATGGCTTTACTCAAAAGGAAGGTATTGACATTAAATAGGCATTTTCTCTGATTTTTATGAAAGACTCTTTTACAATTATGGCGTTTGTGATACATTTTGATCTTAAACTATGTGTGATGGTTTATAAATTAAAAAAAATCATATATGGGCTTAAGCTGATTTTCCATAATGGTATCACAAATTTCATTAAATAATTATATCATTTGGTTTTGAAATGAATTCCGTTGATGATTGTGTATATCACTATTTCAGTGGGAGTAAGCATATTTTCTTGGTATCGTATGTTAATGACATATTGCTTGCTTGGAATGATATGCGCTTATTGTACGAAACTAAGAGATTTCTGTTATGAAATTTTGAAATGAAAAATTTTGGTGATGCATCTTTTGTATTAAGGATATAGATACACATGGATTGTTCTCGATTTTATTTATTTTTATTATCACAAAAGAGTTATATCAATAAGGTTCTTAAGAGATTTGGGATGGAGATATGTAAATCAGGCGATACCCCTATTGCTAAAAGAGACAAGTTTAGTCTCAATTAATACCCCAAGTATAAATTTAAATAAAATAAAATATAGAAAAATCCTTGTGTATCAGTAGTTGAGAATTTAATGTATACTTAGTATTGCACACATCCGGATATAACATTCATTATTCGAATGTTAGGCAGATATTTAATTAACTTTGGGATCGAAATTTTGAAAGCAGTCACTATGTTATTCGATATCCATAGAAAATTAAGGATTACATGATCACATTCAGAAAAATCAGACCAATTGGAGATCATTGGACATTTTGATTCTGATAATGGAATATGACTGCAAAATATTGTCACTGGGTTATATATTTTGGATTGATTTTAAAGACCACTTTAGTTATTCTGTGACAATAACAGTCTTATAGGAGCTTGATGATATCAAAGTTTATAGATATTAAATTCTTAATTAACAAGGAAATAAATCAGAATGGTTAGGTTTCTATAAATCATATTAGGATAAAACTCTATAATCATGGATCCCTTTACTAAATGGCTAGCATTTCATGAGCATAATATTCACATGGGTGTTGTATCTTTTTTATACATGGATATTAGATTTATTTTAAAAATAAAGTATTCAGTTCAATTCCACTCTGATTAAAGTTTATGGTTGATCTCATTAAAGAATAAGGTAGGACCAGTTGGAAAAATGCATGTTTGGATCACATTACATGTAATTTCCATGCTACACATCCACACTTGATCTTTGTCTTTGACTGTATTAATATATGTGACCATTGAAGGTTTAGTTATGATATTTGTATCAAGATCGCTTTGATCCTATATTTATATAATTAATGGACGAGATTATTCGAAAATACTTTTGGTTATGATAGCAAAAGTTTTGACGTTATAAGGTCATATGTGACCCAATTTGGAGATTGTTAGATTTATTAATTTGTTATTGTGGGCCTATATATATAATTAATTGTGTATAAATGTATCTTAAAGTTGATCACAATTAAAGTAAATTGGTGGGCTTAAGACATTTAAATAAAGTGTGGGCCGGATTATATGTGTAGAGACCAAATCCATTAGGGTTGTATTTGACCTTGTGCCAAATACATATGAAAACTATAAATAGGGTTATGGTCCACAATTCATATGTAACTTTTCATTATTTGTGTCATCCATCAATACATGAATATAAAAAGAAATCATATTGAAGAGGAAGATCCAAAACCCACGATAAAAAAAAATAAAATAAAATTGGAGCAATTAAAAACCTTGTTAATCCCTCAATTTTATATGTTGTTTTTCAACTTTAAATTGTTGAAATTTAGTTACTCAATTTTCCTGATACTGACTTGGCTTGTGGAATGCTTACATAAAATTGAATAGTTGAAGTCCTTAAAGTACTGAGTTATCATTAAAAGTATTTTATTCGATTTTGGTTTTTTTTTCTCTTAAGTATTTGAGTACGATTTGCACTATGAACATCTATAAAGCCTTCGTGCATTAAATCAATCTTGTTGCTAGTTTGGACTTTGGACTTATGAAATCGATTTTAGTGACTAACAGATTAATACTATAAAGTTAAATGGCTAAATTTCTACAATTTAAAGTTCAAGGACAATATGCAAACAATGCATAAAGTTCAGGCCCCAAACAGGTTTGATACCCTTTTATTTATCATTAAAATATTTGTTTGACATGAATATCATTTTTGGAAATCTTCTGAAATACATATTCTTAATCACTACGTACAAAGAGTGTTATCAAGTCAATTTAGTGTCTCTTTGACACTCATTAATTTATTTTATAGTTTGATACATAATTATTTTCAATCAAACATTTTTCAAAAAATACTATTCAAAATTCATTTTTTTCTAAATGAATGAGGAACAAACAGACCCTTGATCAGACAGCTTGAAATACATATAAGCTAAACTAATATAACATGTAAGAGTTAGTGGGGTTCAATCTAAGATTATTAAAATAAAAATAAAAAAAGATAATTCAGAAAATCTCTTCGCATTTTTTATTTAACCCATGTTTGGTGAAGATTAAAATCAACTTTTTAGTAAGTTTTGATAAATTTGAAGAAACGTAAGGTTGAAAAATAAGGAATCACATGAAATATGTTGTTAAAATTAATTGTTACCTTTAATTTAAAAATTGAACAGTATAATAAATAAAATTACAATTGTTTGACAATCATTATTTGAGGAAAACATAATTTTAAATAGTGATTTTTAAGATAATGTTTGATTAAAAAATAAAGAAAACGTTTGAATTTATATACAAAATATTTTAGTGTGAATATGTGATTGAAAATAAGTATGTAAAAAAAGTGCCCCAATGCCCCTTTAATTTTTGAGGTTTATTTGTTCATTGTAGTAGCCCCGTAGAAATATTTTTGGACAACTTACAAACATACCTTTAAAATTAGAGGTATTTTGAAAAATAATATGAAAAGTATTTTGAAAGTAAAAAATATTGTATAAAATTAGGTGCAACTTTTTTTTATCAAAAAAGTGACAAATGTCACTTTTTTTTTTAAATTAAAAAGGATATAAAATGTCACTTTTTATTTAAAAGTGATATTTGTTACTAAAAAAGNTTTTTTTATCAAAAAAGTGACAAATGTCACTTTTTTTTTTAAATTAAAAAGGATATAAAATGTCACTTTTTATTTAAAAGTGATATTTGTTACTAAAAAAGTCACAAAAATTTCAAAGAAGTGACAATTTCTTTTTTAAAAAGTGATAAATAATTAAAAAAGTAACAAACACTTAAAAAAAGTGACAAAAAATTTAAAAAAATGACACACTCAAAAAAAATACAAAATATCAATTAAAACGTTAGAATCAGTTTAGTAAAGTGACAGAAATTTAGAAAAAAAAATGACAACCACCGTTCCTCTTATTTTTCCATTCACCTTCAAGCATCTTTAAATTAGTACCTCGACAAAATACCAATCAAAATGTTAAGCATCTCTAAATCAATTCACCGCTACCATTATTTACCAACTCAGCTAATCCATTGACCTCCACTTAATGAAGATTCCAACAAGAGAACAAGGTATAACTTTTATTATGTTAAACCACCTATAACTTGTTTTGCTATGGCATTCCTTAGCCAACAAGATGGACCATAAATATTGTTATAACGAGATGACTTGCTACCTTCACTTCGAATAATATATTGAAAATGACAAAATTCGAAAAAGTGGCGAGAACTAAAAAGTGACAAAAATGAAAAAAAAAAAGTGAAAAAAATCCAAAAAGTAATAAAACTCAAAAAGTGGCAAATAATATTTAACAAAGTTTAAATAGCATTCTTTGTTTGTCTCGTATAAAATGACTTCAAATGACTATTATTTAGCTGTCAAGACACGAAATACACAATTTGTTTGAGCTATCTTATAATTTCTCTCTTAAAGCCCTTGCTTTCACCATTCCCTAGCAATTACAATCTTTCTTCCCAGTTCAATTTTGCTCAACAATTAAATTTTCTTTTTCAATCTGTTGCACACACACGGTCTCTTAAAGCCATCACCTTCACCATTCCCAAGTAACTACTATCTTCCTTCCCAGTTCAATTTTTCTCATCAATTAAATTTCCTTTTTTTTGTTTCAATTTGTTGCACGAACACAGGAAACATTTGAGAGAGAGAGGAGGGGAGGACATGGGATAAGGAAACATGTCAAAAACGTATCTTTTTTATGAGCATTTCATGAGCATAATACTCACATGGGTGTTGTATTTTTTTTATACACGGATATTAAATTTATTTTAGAAATAAAGTATTTAGTTCAATTCCACTCTGATTAAAG
>CAIGRB010105811.1:0-32654 GCA_903798255.1 Fraxinus quadrangulata
GTGGGAAAACCTTTTCATCATTTGTCAAGAAAAGAGGCGCGTGGACAGCTAGGGTAGAAATTTTTTTGCCTAGAAATAAATGCCAATCAAACAAGCCAAACTTGTGGAAATGGAATTCATTTTCCATAAAAAATATAACCTATCAAACATAACCTAAAAGAAGTTGGTGCAATGTGACTTGTTTTAAAAGCATTTTTGAAACAAGAAGCTATTTTAAAATTGTTTCCAAATAAAAATTGAGGTCGTTTTCCCCCAAAAACTCTACTACATAAAGTAAAAGCAATGCCCATCAGGCCCTAAGTAGATGTAACTAAAGGAGTTTGGGTTGAAAGAATTGACAATAAGTCCCTTATAAAGCCGAAGGCATGAATTTTTCCCCATATTCTTCTTCTCACCCTTGCTTCTCAACTCTGGACAATTTGAATCTCAAATGATGAAACGTCATTATCTTTCCTAATTTACCGAGTTTCTTCATTGTCTCGATATTTTATTTTCAGGTACATTTTGAAGTAAATAGTGATGCAACAAGGTTTTTCCATAGATCATCAAGTTGTCAACGAGGCTACATCTCATTATACATAACAGTGAATCAAGGCATGAATAATCCTACGTATACATAAGAAGTTACAGAAAGTTTTACAGATGAACATGGTATCCAAAAAAGAGTGGAGAATTTTAATTTATTTTTATTTGTTTTAAATTGAAAAAACTATGACACAATCATATCTCACTACATCATGTGTACATACATGTAGCACAACGGTTACATTATATATAAACATCAGTTTCCAATTCCAAAACAAGCAACAATTTTTGAGGACGCTACCAGAAAATGGAAAAGCGACATATGAATCCTTTGGAGATGGGGAAACTTGAAAGTTGAACATCAAACAGTTCATCAGACAGAAATTCATCCTTTATCAACATATTGTCAAAAGCTGTAGGTGGTAAAGAAACAGGGTACACATAATACGCGTTAAGGTCTGGCCACCTGGTCCATAGCACTTACCTAAATCTTTTATAACAAAGGAGATACAAACAAACTACACAAGGAGAACAGGAGAAAACAAACAGGAGGCGCGCATATGAAACACGATGTTTTGTTCCAAATTTTGAGGGTTCATAACCCCAGGAGGGGGAATTGCTTTCTGGCATGCTCGGGAATTAACTTCAGCAGGGTCTCAACTGGCACGCCCTTCAACTCTGGAAAATGTACAGCAATTTAAACAAAAATACAACAATTATCTGGATTAGACAATGTGAGATAGTATCATCCAAAAACTTCATACCGTGAGGTTTAAAATTGAACAATGGAGGAAGGAAACGTCCATTTGGGAGGCGTGTGTTTGGATCGCGTAGCTCATCGAAAAACGGATGAGTCAAGGCATCCAGCTGCCACGAAAGAGAATCCAAATTGCAACTTACAGCAAATGATGTAGAGAAATAGAGGCAGCAAAATTTTGAGAATGTAAATGTGAAAAAGTTGAATTCATGGCTCCATTCAGCTTCAGTTATGGGTACTATTTCAGCAATCCCTAGACTAGTGGCGTACGCACAGAAGAATCAAGTATAGATTACTAAGTCAATTAGATCCTAAATTAGTGAGCTTTTAGAAAGTCTATTCAACGACCACGTGAATTCTTTAATTCCAGTTCCAACGAGATGTTGGAAAGTACGAAAAATGTCAGATCTCCAGAACACAAATACTTAAAGGTGACTGCATCGTGGGAGGAATTTTCCTACAAAATGAGGCATAAAATCTCAAGAATCCAACTACATAAAATACCAGAGTCCATCCATTTTAATCATGTGCATAAATTCATTCCTGGATACGATAGACTGAGAGAGAAGTGGGCAAGACAATCCGTCCAACAAAATAACTACATTTTTCACATAAAATGATCGAGTCGCCATCAATCTAGTCCATTCTCGGTAATGGAGCAACCTAAGGAATAACTTGCTGAAATAAAAGAGCATAGAAAGAGAATTTTGTTAAAAGGAAAAAGGAAGAATTTCATATACTCACAGCTGTGCAACGTAAATTAGGAGAATACTGCAGCAGTCTCGAAATAAGATCGACAGCTTCCGGAGGCATGCGTTTATGGAATATCTGATGCAAAGCAAAGTAAGGAATAATAGGGTGAGTGAAACAGTAATAACACAAAGCTTTGTTCCAATAAATTCGGGGTCAGTTATCCCCACTACGTACCAGAAATGACGAACAAAGAAAGAGGAAAAACTAGAAGAGAAATTTAGCATGAATACCTAAAATTACAAGTACCTTGTGCCAAGGATGAGCTTTGATTTGTGGAAATTTGAACTCGGTATAGTTAGGATTCATGCATTTTATTTCTTCCCTGGTTGGAGTACCCAAAACCTGAATGATATAGTTTGGTTATGGACTCTCAAAAGAGTAACATACCATGTTAAACAATTGTTAACTAGTTATATAAAAGCTTAAGCTATTAGAAAGGAGTCATTTGTATTCCTTTAAAGCCTGTATTCAACATCTGTCAAAGAATAAAGCATATTTTTTCGTTACAACTACCAAAAACAAGATTGAATCTGTTCACAGAATGATATATACAGATGAACATTTGAACAAACCTAGAAGTTTGGTCCAGTTTAATGTAAACAGGCAAACATTATAAGAGATTTAATTTAAAATAGGTCACTCCATCGAATAATAAATCATCTTTCTAGTTGCAACTACCAAAGACATGTCAAACTTTTCAAAGAACTGTATGCATATATACAGAGCGCTTCTCTTCTTCAGTCAAACAGGCTCACATATGAACTTTATAGGGCCCTCCACAAAAAAAAAAAAATTAAATAAATAAATAAATAAAATAACAGAAGAGACAACAGCAACAATGCACAAACAAAACAGAAGCAGCAAAACATTAGAATATCAGAAAGTGCATCGGCAAGAGAGCACCTTAATAATCTCTACAAGCTGGTCCACTCCACTCTCACCAGGAAACAGAGGCTGAAAATCAAAATCCAACAATAGCTCAAGTAATACAATCCTTTTATAGCCATATAAAGGACCTATTATGTGCAATGAGAAATCAGCCAACTACCTGTCCCAGGATTAGCTCAGCCAGCACACAGCCAACAGACCAAATGTCAATAGCTGTAGTATACTCAGTCGCTCCAAAAATAAGTTCAGGCGCTCTATAATACCTAGAGCAGATATAAGAGATATTGGGCTCCCCTTTGACCTGCCAAAAATCAGGGAATTAAATTGTCAAACATCTTATTTGCATGAAAGAAACTATATCATTATAAAAGCATTTCACATACCAAAACTTTGGCACTTCCAAAATCACACAATTTAACCTGGTGCGTATGTGGATTCACCTGCAAAAGGATATCAAATAATTATCTTGAAAGAAAACATTTGAACAAATTGAAAAGGGTACTCAATGGGCAAAATCAACAGAAAAACGTTAGACATTCCAAATTAAAGCAAGAGGAATACTAAGAAGTAATATGTAGACATGTTTCAAAATGATGAATGAAATATATGACACTGAATTAAAAGTAAGAATTTTGTTTCCCGAATGCCACAGAAAGCTGTGAAATAACTATATAAACAATAATTATAATCTATATATCAGAATATCATTCAAATGGATGAAAAACACAACTTTAAGTTCAAAACTTTAAACTGATACTTAACAGCGAAGGAAGTTAGCAATGCCAAGAAAACTATTGCCTATCACATATATCAGCACATAAAGCATATCCATTATGAAGAAGCAGATTCAGATTCCAAAAAAAAAAAAAAAGATTAGTGGGCACGTTGTAAAGTATATCTGCCATGTGTTGATTCATCTTTTCTTGTACCAACTTAAGAACTTAAATAATCTCGTGGTCCACTATTGATAGGTTTTATTTCCATTTTCAGACATCCAAAAAATTTGTCTTTTTCCCTGAGATAATTATTCCCTTTCAAAAATTTCTTATGTGATGTACATGACGTGACCAACAAAAATTATTAGGTACATGTTTTTGATGTAAAAATAAGAAGTTACTTCAAATGCCCACTTTTTCTATTCACCTAAAACTCTTCCCTTCACCTCCTATTCACCTAAAACTCTATGCCAACTTACACCATCCCATTTGAATTGTAAGCAGATAATACAAAAGAGAATAATATAAAGCATGTTAAAGATAAATAACAATACTCATGTTTTTAGGCCAGTTTTCCCTAAGATGTAGAAAGGAGAAACCAGAAATGAAAAACGGAAAAAGAAAAAAGAAAAAAATATAGAAGCATGCAAGCAATATTGATCATACCAACAAATTTTGAGGCTTGATGTCCCTGTGGCACACTCCAATACCACGATGGATATATGATAACGCTCTGAAAATCTGCCAAATAGAAACAGTTTTATTCTGCAAAATATTAAACCTTACAAATAGAGCTCAAATGTATACTGCTACCCAGCATAACAGTATGACAAATGCCCTCAAACTTCTCAGTTAAAGAAGAAAACTATGAAAGTTGATCCACTCACGACAAAAGTCATAAATTTTTACAATTTGATTTTTTTGAGGACCATGGGACAAGCAGAAGGCACAGCAAGGATCAACAAATTACCTGGTAAGTGTACAGCTTTACATATATCAGTAGCATCCTTTGGTTCAGTTTATTGTAGTGTTTGATAACACGATGAACAGTTTCAGGGACATACTCGAGGACCAGGTTAAGATATAGTTCATCCTTTTCGGTTGTAGAGAAGAAGCAGTGCTTCAAAGACACAACATTTGGGTGGTCAAGAATACGCATTGTTTGTAACTCTCGGTTCTTATACCTCTTATCTTGAAGAACTTTCTTTATTGCAACTGTTTCACCTGTCTCTAAGCATTTAGCCTAGATATGAAGATCAAACAATGATATTTATGATTGTCCTCAGAGTGAGTATATCAAATACATAAGCAGATACCACCAAGAAATCCAAGTTAAAGCAACAGAAGAACTTACCTGGAACACTACTCCAAATGATCCGTGACCAACAACTCGTTCGGCCATGTAACTGATAGTCTGCATTATCAAAACATATTAATTTGTCATGGCAAATAAATGAAACTATAAAAATTATCGATGCCAACAGCAGTAGGTAGAAACTTAAAAGAATGAAGGCGCAGAAGCATAGATCCCAAAAATACATGCATAACATATCCAGTCAAATGGTACATCTAAACCTAAGATAAATTGCATTGAACTTTTCTTCTATTCACTATTGAAATTGATGATAGTTATTTGATGAATTTGTAAAAGCAAGATTATGGGAAATGCTTGTTCAATTTGAAAACTGTCAAAATTTAATTCCTCGATTTAAGAACACAAGAAACACAATATAAAGATTACCCTCTCTTTTTTACTTCTAGAGTTGTTCCCTGTAAGCAATTCCCAAGGCTCTATAAGGATTGCCCATAGAAACAAAGAGTCGTATTTGGATAAATGGGTATGGTTGTTAGAAATTAGTACTCATCTCAGTGTGGAAAAAACTGAATTTGAACGAGATTTATTATTCTTTATACACATTCTATACATGTATTTTGTTGTGCTCTTGATAGGAGCATTCACCCATCTAGTTCCCATTGTAGAGAATAAATGTAAGGAGAATTGGCTCATAACACAAGATAAAAAAGCATGGGTTCCTTAAGACTTGATTATTTGTTCAAAGTCGGTGGTGAGCTAGAGCAACTCACTAGAGATTGCAGTATGTCAACCTCCATAGGATGGGGGTGACTTGTCCTGGTCCCTAAAATGAGATTTTAGGTTTGACATACTAGTGTGTTCCATCACATGGAATACAGCGAATAGAACCTAATGAGAAAACATTTCTGTAAATACTTCCTTGGATGCGTTTTATTCAAGTTACCATATTATGTATGTCTTTTATCTTCAGAGAATAATAGACTCAAATCATTGGAGTGATTGATGAGACCTCACTTCTCAAAGGGGGGAACTTCATGTAGTTGAATCAACACTTGGTAACTACGACTGTATGCAACAATGCACCAAAGATCCAATATAGAAGCCGTCAGTAAAAGATGGGTCTCTCTTTCAATCTTGTAGTTGATGAAAGGTCAAAGACAGACTCTTTAGATTCCATCCCAACTCTTTTTTCAGCAGCTCGCTTAAGCCAAATTTTCTCATTCAAATCTTCCTCGGCAAGAGCGCCCGAAATGGCAGGAATGTGTTGAGTATATAGTTGGTCCCCCTACGCAAGGATATTGCTTCAATTTCTATGAAATAAAGGATGCTCATCAAATGAATCTTAACTTATACAAGTCCAAATACTCAATAAAAATATTATGTAATGTTCTCGATGAAAGAAAATACCTAGACTCTCATTCGTATTCTATTTTGGAATAAAAAAGATCAACAAGTGAGACCTTATCGAGGTCAATGCCTTTGATATTTTGGATGATAAGTCTTTATGATATTAAGAACATATATTCTCAATATAGACACCGTGATATCTCTTGAAGAAACATGATATCCTTAAAGCCAATTTGATGGTTGTGATCATGGAACTCATACGCATGGTAATTTTAATGAAAGGAGATTAGAATCTATTATTGAGACATTTATTGCAATTGATTGGAATTTAAATATAGATATGTCTCGGAGAACACATGGTTGTGACCAATAACTCAAAAAAGGCTGGAATGTCAAGATGTAATATAAAATGTTTCTAGTATTAGTACCTCCAAATTATGGAAATAAAATCAGCAAGACAACTCATTATGATTAGTTCCTCAAGGACATGATAAGATTATATTGCTTTTATAATTTGAATATATTGCTTTTATAATTTGAATAGGATCATAAGGTAAGTCATATTTCTTTAGCAGTATGATATGTAATTAATAGGAAATTCATCAATAGCAATAGAAACGTATTTGTGTGCATCATGTATTTTCTTGGAGCTAGAATTTTCCTATGGGTTCCAGGATTCATGATCAAACTGCTAGCGGTAATAATTGAAGATTGCATGATGTGGATTTTATTGGGTCTCAGTTGCTATTAATTTGGATAGATGATGATTTAATCTTCCATATCCCACACAAGAATGAGATAATCTTAATGAGATGAGAATTGATTTATTCTAATTTAATTGGTTTTAGATATTCCTACTTGAAATAGGAATTAAACTAGGTTTCGTTGTTGGTGTTAGGATTTCTATTTTGGAATATGAAATAAACCATGTTTAGATGGAGTTTCAGCATGTGGGAACATATCACAAGAGGAAACAAGTCAATACTAAAAGCCCAACACATCAGTTCCCTCATATTAATAAAAAAAAAAAAAAAAAGAACCGGGTATCTAATTGAACTTCTTGATGAAGACAGAATAGAGAGAGAAACCAATATATATTTGTATGTGGGAACAATTTCTTCTAAGAAATTTTCACTTGGTCAAATGCCATATCCCATTTCCTTTTCTCGTGCAGGTTGCAAAACCACGTTCTATCATTTCATACAAGTAAGCCAGCCCTAAATCCTAAGATCAACCTGCACTTGGCTAGCCTCGTTAAAGATTCATTTGGAGGATATCAGCTATCTCTTTCTTTGGAACCAGNAGATTCATTTGGAGGATATCAGGTATCTCTTTCTTTGGAACCAGAATTTTGACACTTTCAAACTTGGCGTATAGAAATTCACCCGGTATTCTGTAGGAGATTTAGGGCACGAATTGTGCTAATAATAAACTCTACTAATTGAATAGCTTGAGTCCTACAAATATTCAGAACATCACAAAGGTGCGCATACAACGGAGTTAATTTTGCGGTAAAATTGGTAGAAGACTAGTTTTTTTGGAGCGCTATATTTTTTTAGATTGGTGCCTTCAACATTTTTGGTTGAAACGGCTCACTCCGCTCGCCCCCTCCCCCTTCCCTTTTGGACCTTATGCACACTTCCATGCACTTATTGAGCCTAAGATTTTCCCCCAACAACTTTCATTCCCGTTGAAGCATCCGCCCATTCCCTATCAAACTTGCATCTTTATAATTATAAGCAAGCCTCAGTCAATCATCATTAGTCTGCCCACTCCAACTAGCCATTCATTTATATCTTAAGCTATATCTTTTACCTTCTTCTCTAAGATAATGGAAAGTTACAATCTTGTATTGAATATTGCTTTTGTTGCGACTTGCTGGTGCAATAATAATTGTTGAGCAGAAATGACAAATTCTCATAAGCCAACAGAGCTTAGGGGTAGCTAAAAATGAGGACAAGAGCTATGGCAATTTACCTGCTTTGGCTGGCCATTTCGACCACCAATAGTCGTTACTATTATGTGGCCTGTCTCAGTCCCATTACCATCAACAACTGTTGCTTCCATATCCTACAATATCAAACATCACGAATCAAAGCAGGAATAATCAAACTCAAGAAAATATGAATTCTTGTAAGGAAGTGTTACCAGAAAATGCCAGTTTTAACACCTTCCAAGTGCATACCTTGTCATCCCCGATTTTCATGTCATTCATCTCCTCAGGCAATGTATCAACCCCCACTGCATGGCTGCTGGATTTCCTTAAGCCAGAAGTAGGTGCTACACCCACTGAAGTCATTTGTGAAACCAACTAGCTGGTTATATTATCTTGGTAAGTCAGGCACCTACTGAAACAAACACCACTATCTCAAGTGTCAACTGCTCAGAAACTGGATCTGTATATTAACTTATTCTTTTAATCACAACTATTTCCTTCACTCTTTTTATTAAAAATACCAGTTTGGTGGTTTTCAAAAAGTTGTGTAAAGCAAGTCAAGAATAGCATGACTAAATGGAGTTTTGGATTATACAAATCTGTAACATAAAAAGAAAATAGAAAAGAATTACATGGTAGCTGGCAAGGGCTTTCCGTACATCACTAAACTTCATATAAAGAAGATAGTCAATATCTTACACCACCTACTCTGCCTAAGAAACGGAAGAGTGGAAAGGAGGCCATACAATTATCGTATGCATGTTTTTTCTTTAAACCAAAAAAAAGGTAACTGCTTAATTCTTTATTTCCCTCCTGAAAGTCATACAAGTAAATATTTTTTATAGGATCTAAACAGTTTTGAAAAAAAAAAAAAAGGACATGAAAAGAGAGCCTCTTTACTGACACAGCTAAATTTTATAAAAAGCTCATAAACATAACATTAACTGTGCCTAGGAAAGATAACACTCAAAACATAGAAAGGCACACTTGAATTTTCTCCTTATCTTGTCCTACAAAAGAAGTACAAGTTAGACCTTTTTGGGGAATATAACATAAAGATGTAGCAAAGATCATCAGCCATCAAATAAATGCAGCTCTCTATTAGAGAATCAAAATAAGAAATTCAACGGAGAGAAGGAAAAAAAAAGTCAAAACAACAAGGACTGATGATTGAACTGAAGTTGATCGAAATAATAAATAAAATAGCAGCAAACAAAAACAGATTTCTTATCAAAAGAATCCTAAGAAGCTCGGACACCAATGCGTGGGACACAGCAATACATATTTTTCAAAATTGGACACGAGGACGTGATTTTTAATTGGTATTATCTTTATTCTTTATGAAAAACAACTCGTCTTTAGAATTAAATACAAAACAATAATTTGAGCCAAATGAAATGGAAAAAAGATGATTTTTAATTTACAGAAATAAACTCAACTTAAACAGAAGCACATCAACGCATATCCAATTAAAATTTGAACCCAATTTGAACCCTCTATTTCACATCCATTCATAAATCATTTTACAAATGGCTAGCCCTTCCCATAATTAAGTTCATTGATGATAGATGTCCTGTCCATAATCACTTTGGGTATAAGGCCCTGCTCTAGTTACGCAGCAAAGTACGTAGAACAATAGAATATAGAGAAGAAGGGGAATAGAAGAGAAGTAGAAGAATAAGAGGGAAAAAATAGAAGATGAAAGACAAGGAAGAAGAAGAGAGAATTTGAGGGAGAAAATCAACATCAATTCAATATTCAACAATCAACAGTCTGTCTAATACAAAAACACTATGCCTTTATGCTTAACAACTCTTGAGACGAATGGAAATTACCTAATTCAAAACTAATGACT
Source organism: Fraxinus quadrangulata (assembly GCA_903798255.1). Lineage (NCBI taxonomy): Eukaryota > Viridiplantae > Streptophyta > Magnoliopsida > Lamiales > Oleaceae > Fraxinus > Fraxinus quadrangulata. The sequence goes on from CAIGRB010105811.1 coordinate 10,093, forward strand.
ACGGAAAGGACATAGGGATATCCAAGAAAATCAATCAAAATAATCACAATTATTCATTTATTTTTCTTCCAAAAGTAAGGGTGTACCTATGGCCTGTTTCTGTTGCCAACTTTACTCATGATCTCCATCATTTAAATTTCACGCCCCTTTCCATTATCCAACATCGATTCCTTTTCCTTTGTCAACTTTCCCTGCCAACACAGTCTCCTCTTCCGCAAACCATTCAGGTTAGTTTCTTATGATTTTGATTTTTTTTTAAGTAATGGATTTCTTGGCTCGAAGGCATGTCCAATTACAAAAAAAAAGAACGAGAAAGGGATATGCCAGTAGGCATTTCTCACACCTGTCTGCGCACATCTAACACGTGTCAATGTCTGATACATGTCGGACACCGACAATCCAACTAACGCTGTATAGATACTTCTTATCAAGATTCTATATTGCAGGGTTGAAAGGATATCATTGAAGTTAGCCTATGCAACAAGTTCTCTTTATACCACCGTCCTAAACTACAAGAAGAGGCAAGTTGGTCATCCTCACTCTATTAAATTATCCTACTTTTCGAGAATCCATATTCCACTTACTCAAGCCAAACATTAGTTCTCATTTTCCTGCTATATTTATGAACTATTTCTGAGAAACCATTAGAATGGTTCAATTCATGGTTTTGGCCAGTTAGATCTAGTCTTTGCGGGTAGGATCAATTTAGTCAATTTTTACACAGAACTTAGTTGGCTACCAGATTGAACGATGATTATCCTATATCCTTATAGAGTAGGCTACTGTAAATACAATAAATATCATGCAATACCTTCAGTTCATTGAAGAGAGTTAATTCAGCAACTAACAAAGCTTCTGAATTCTTTCAGATTATGTGAAGCATTCAAGACACAGTTTCATATCAATGGGATTGCACGAATGTCACCTGATTTCTTCTTTTACATTTGTTTCTCTCTAATTTCAGCATTTTTCATGCCATGAAAAATGATATCCAGTGCGATAGTTATTCAATCTTCAACCCTGATTCTCGAACCCATAGACAACACAAAAACAGCTTATAGAACTAATTCCCTTGTGTCCAAAATCATTTTAAACCTAAAAACCCATTGAGGCTGTGTTGGAGTTTTGCTTAAAAAAATGTCCAATATCTTTCTATACCGCTTATCGGCACTAACCCCTGTCCGTTTTGATGCCCTTAAAGTCTGCAGTCGAAACTTTATTAGTTTCTCCGTTCCATATTGACATGGGAACTCTGAATTTGTTAAAGCACGGTTTAATGGAAATTATGTACCAAAAATATGTAAGTTACTTTTACCAATTAACTTTCTTAAAATCCCACATCAGTTGTAGAATAAACATTGGTCTCTTAGAGCAACTGTAAAAAGAGGTTCTACCATTTGTAAAAGATATACCAAGAGAAGAAAAATGAGCATGGAGGGGAGATTTTTAATACATAAAAAGCACCCACCTAGGTGAGGGTAATTTTACTATTGCCCAAAGATTTTATTATTCCTAATTCGAATTTAGTGGGGGTGATTATATGGTGTTCAATGATGAAAATATTTATCAAACATTCTCCTCTAATATTATATTCCAACAGCAATAATTGGCGTGCGTCTTCTCGACGCCTTCTTTTTACTAATTAGAGTAACACCAAGAAACAACCAGAATAGAAATAATGGCCCATCCAAAAAAAGAAAGAAATTATTCAAATTCCCACAAAAAGAAACAACTCGGCGAGCATAAGCAATGATGAAATAAAATCGGAGAAGAAAACTTAATAAAATTAAACCTATAATAACAACTAAACAGAAGAAAAATCCACAGAGATCTAACAAAGAAAAAATATAATTCTACAAACAGAAACATATAACAAACAACAAATTCAACCAAAATCTACAATTTCCCCGTCTGAAAAAATCCTCCCAAAGATTTAATAACGAATTTTAACAAAAAACAATATACATTTCATGACAGGTAAAGACATGAACAGAGAAAAATTAATTAAAACATCATAAAGCAGAAGAATGGAAATATACCGATGGAATTAGAATCTTAAGGAGGAGACGGAGCAGGCACCGATGATTATCGGTGGCTCACTCCGATTGTTTTGTTGATGCCAAGATATGTGAACACACCATCGCCGAGCAGAGAGAGAAAACGTGTGCCTTGATTTTTCCTGTTTTTAATTTAGTTATTTATTTTATGTACTATGTTATTGAGTTGTACGCAATGATGGCCCTGATGGGGGTGTGTGACAGTCAAAGTTGATTACTTTATTATTTGGGAAGTGTTCTTGTTTGATCCCATTTTTGTTGAGAGAGAGAGAGAGAGAGAGAGAGAGAGATTGCATATTGTATTAATGGAAAATGTTTAGCTAAAAAATAAAGAATTTTTTTAAAAATTTGTATGTACTCCTTTCGTCTCAATTATATAGACTGGGTTTTCTTTTTCTCTTGTCCCGAATATATAGATATGTTTTTTAATGTAGAATATTTTGTTGTGTTCCTTTACCAATATACCCTTATTAAATTTTTCCCACTTAATATGTCAACTTCTTGAAATCGTCCAAATGCACACATTTCTCACTTCTTGGAAATATGGAACAACTCTCATTTCTTCTTTTTCTTCTTCAAATTCTTTATTAGTTCAAACAATAATTTAGTTTTACATACTGCAAATTAGAAAGAGGTAAACTAAGAAAGATCGTGCCAACAATTAATTTTCCAATGACATTAAATAAAATTTCTTAAACCGTGCAAAAAACGAAACAAGCCTATATAATTGGGATGGATAGAGTATTCATTATTGCTATTCACTGTTCCCAATTAATTACCCACCATATGAATCTTATAAAACATTCATTACTGTAANTTTTTTTTTGGTGTATAGAAAAATGTAAATAATGAATTACATATGATATGGAGGAAAAAGATTGGATGAAAAAATTAATTGTGTTTTTAAATTGACAAATGATGGAGCCTCGTGTAGCATTATGTAATCCATTTTTAAGACGTTTTTAGTAGATTTTTTTGTAAAAATTGATGAAATGTGTAATTAAAAAATTATGAATCCCATACAATATATTGTTAAAATTAATTATCGACTTTGACTTTAAATTTTAATTGAATTTTAATCCAATCCAAACAAGACATAATGATGTGAAGCGTAATTTCTTTATAAACTGCTGCAAATAGTTACAGGAACAATGAAAGACATAAGAAGTACCAATTTGTTTTGATCTCGTTAAGCACATCTCCAACAGTGATTTGCCTGACAGCCTGAGAAACGTCACGTTTAGTCTTTATTTTTTAATTTTTTTTTAAAAAAACTCATTTTTATTTACGTATTTTATGAAACTCATAATTTTCATCAATTTTTATTCACATATTTTATTAACTTTTATTATTGCTAAAAATTTAACTTTAAACCAAACTAGACAATGATTTAATTGCATTTTTCGTCTATTTTATTCTTAGTGTTTCTAAACATAGAAATAAAATAGATACAGCATTTGCAAGCATGCTATATGTACATTCTCGTTAAAAACTCGTTTATAGAATTTCATCGGACAAGATTTCACACCATCTTCCATGACAAACACAATTAATCCAGGATTAATCCTTACGTATACGGATTTTTCTCAGGTATTGCGTTGACTACAATTGTGTGGTGTCTTTAAGTATTTTTTACAAGAACCAATAATAATGCATCAAGTGGAATTCTATAAGAATTTTGTAAAAGTTTTTCTATACTTGTAGCATAACTCATTAATCCAGCTCAATTTTTTTGCCACAGGATCATCTGTACACCAAGTTGTACATAATTTATGTACAAAATTGCTTTATCCATTTGCTTGTCTGGGTTATGCTTACGAACCATGCTTCACTACCAGGTAGTGGTTCATAGAACCCCTACAGACCACTCACAAATATGGGGGGTGAGTTTTTTTTCTTTTTTCTTTTTTATTGAGATAGATCCCACTCATGTGAGAGGCTCGGCTCTACCAGGCCTTAGGTAGAGCCTTTTACAAGCGTGATAGAGGAGCTTAATTCTATGCTTATAGGTTCATTACCCATAACATAATATATCCATTAAGGAAAATGCCATGTATTTCCCTTGCCAATCTAGTGTCATCTAAGGTGTTGGAATTATTCCATTGAACTAAGAACAGATGGATCTGACGTGATGTGATGTGATGTTACACAATCAATCAATAATAAAACAAGAACTTTCAAAATGGCAACTTGCCAAGTCTAAAAAGTATTAATATCCAGCAAAGCTTCGCTGGCGTGATTAGATTAAAAAGCATTTTTTGTGCAATCGTTATTTTAATGGTTAAGCAAAATTGGAAATTACAATTCTCTGATCACCAATCGGCAACAGAGTTCAGTATGTACGGAGTTAGGTGTAGACTATAATTTTTTAAATTTGGGTTAATATATATGTATAGGAGGGAAAATTTTTACATGCAAAAGAAAGATGATTTTGCTAGTGATATATCACAATGTACATTTATTAACCTTTCAATTGCTGGGAATTAGAGTTGTTTAGACCCAAACGCGATATTAAAACAATTAAAGGCGACAAGCCATTTATTAATTGATTTCTAGATTAGTAAGTTTAATTAATCCAGTTAAGCTTATATGTCAATCAAGCAATTTAAATAATCAAATCAAAAGCAATAATTACAGAGTAAAGAATACTATAAACATAGAGGAAAATACCTGAATAAAAAATTTCCGAGCAAACTTCCCCATAAAATCTACTAGAAAAGTTAACTTATAGTTTGTCCAGACACTGCTAACTCTGACCATCTAACTTATAAATCATCAAGCAACTTCTTTGGTTGTGCACGTCTGCACTTCTCGGAAGCTTAAGCTATTTTTCTATCTATGCGGATCAACGAGAACACATCTCGTTCTCAAGCACTGAAACTTCAAGTGCATCTTTCCAAAACTCCATAGCTTTGAGGGCTAATTGGTGAAGATAGGGTTTTGTTTTGATGTTTGATCGAAAATCTTTCTATGTTCTGATCTACAGGTTGAGCAAGAGATATTGGAATATGTATTGGCTTTCAAAGAACCAACGCTTGACTTACAACAAGAATCTACTAATAATGAAACAATATTTGGAATCACCTATATGAAACTATGAAACTTGGGTTGAATCAATAAATCAAGAATGGGTGTTTGATCTTCAATGACGAGATCTTTAAGATAATATAATATTCAACACATCTTAAAACGTTCATGGGGCTATATACTTATAGTGGAGGTGTTTTGGATGAAAAATGAATAAAAAACAAGTGCTTTACACTAATTGGGAAATTGAATTACGATATGTTGCTCGAGCGCCTGGGTCAGTGCGAAGCTAGCGGTCCCCGAGCAGTAATAAGTTTTTTTATCATAATTTTCTTTCTTGATATCCAATCGAGATGATTCAAAGTTTGTTGAAATACTAACTCAAAGGAATACAATTATTCTAAAAATACCATTTTCAAATTCGAATGTTTTTTATGTGAAAAATGAGTCACGACTTGCAGTTGAGAATTTGGAGTAAAACTCGTGCAATAGTTCGACACTCCTTTGACTTCTAATTACATCACATTGATTGTATGCGATATTGTTAGACATCTTTGACTCCTCTAAATACTATATTAATCCCAAACTATTTTTACAATAAATTGGACTCAATAAATCATATGTTTGACTTTGATTAAACTCAATTCAACTAATATATAATTTTTTATTAAAGAATTTTTGCCAATTATATGGAAAATGCTAATTTTACTAATCACAAAATTGGGCCTAACACCAATGTTCAAGAAAAAAAGGTTACATATTGTGTTTGGTAGTCTATATTTAGTTATAAGAATGAAATTTTTTTATAGGTATTTTTCTTTTTAAATCATGTTTACTTAGCACATGTTTGACTCCCATTAAAATAGAACTATATATTTATCGTACTCATTTTAATCACCCATTACACAATAAAATATTTTGTACTTAAATCAAAAAAAATTTAATACTTTTTAATCATACATTCTCCAAAAATCACTATTATAAAATCATTTTTTTGTGAAAAAGGGGGCTCAAACAAGGACAACTTGAATGGAAACACAAGTTAACACGCTCACAAGAAAACTCATCTCAAAACCTTCGAGTCGTCTAAAACCTCATTCGTTATCTTGCTTGCTTTTAGATACAAAATGTTAGCCACTTTACCCTACCTTCCTAACTTTAAGGCTTCTTTCTTTTCGATGCTCGTTACTTTTAAAGTGAATGAAATGTTTGAAACCTGAAACTTTTTTTTTTAAATATAAAATAAAACAAGATTGGTTGAATGTCATGAAATTATATAAATACATTGAAAGCACGATAACTTAACTTTTTTTTCCTTCTTGAAATTTTATTTGACATGACTATAATGATATATTTAGTACTATGAATTAAACATCATTGAATAAAAGTTCAGGTGCCATTTGCACCTCCAGCGAAGGTTAGGGACCCAACTGTATTTTAATTTTTTCCTAACTAAAATTGAAGCCTGAAGGCATGATGGCCCTTTTCATATAAAGGATCAATTGCACACCAAAATACATGGGTCAGGGATGCTCATGCTATGAAACAAATATTAGGGACCATTTCCTTATCAAATGAAAAGGTTAAGGACCATTTGCGCTAATTTTCATTTACAAGCTAAAAACTATGAAAACGCATATCCTTCTCCTCACAATTTTAGAAAAATCGCACGGGGGATATTCTCCGGAATTGGAGTAGAGGAAGTTCCCGCCTACTGTCAGATTTTTGAAAATTCTGACGCCTGAAAGACAGCGCAGTAACGTTACACCTTCAACTTTCCGATTACTTATCATGGGTTCCCGAACAGGTAGATAGAGAAAATGAATGAAAAACCATAGTACCTCAACCACACGCATATACATATGCATGAATTCATACGTTGGCATATAATCTAAAATGTAATAGTTAAATGATGAATTTGAGTTGGAAATGCAGTCGATCTCTGGTCAGAAATTGTAGCGGCTGAAGTGGAAAAGGAAAATCAGCAATCGGAGCCAGAAATTGTGGTGTTTTATCGGCGCCAAAAAGCAAATGCTAACCATCAAAAAGATGCAGCAAGGTTTCTTCTTTTTCGATTGTTTGCCGTTTAAAACTTGTAACTGTCATTGTTTTGTTCATTTTTCAAATTCGATAAGTTAATTTATTTGATTGGTTAATTAATTCCAGGAGGCAATCAAACTCAAATAGCGGGGATGAAAATCGGCTGAGCCTAGCGCCGGTTAAGCGAATCAGTTGGAATCGTTCCCTTTCCACTAGGTTTTGTGCCCTAATTTTACTTATTTTTTTGAATTACAACTATTGTGATTATGTCCTACATTTGAGTTCTATTAGTAGATTAAAGCTGAATTCCTCATCTTTATCTTTCAGAGCTGGTTGGGGACGGGAGGCGGGGAGGGATATGAGTTCTTTACATTTATCACATCAAATCAAAAATAATAACATACTATAAGCACACCAAACATGCTTTTTAATATTTGTTTTTGCTTTTACATGTATTTTGCAGTTTTTCATATGCTAATTAGCATTCGGCTTCTAATTACTTAGAATCTTAGACGTGTTAGAGTAAGATCTTATATAGCCATATAGCCCCTGTTTGAAAATTATTAAAAAGAGTTTTTCTTGGGGAAAATGAGTTTCGAAATAGTGATTTTATGGAGGATATGTGGTTAAAAAGTGGGAAAAATTTTGGGTTCATGTGCAAAATATTAATTGTTAGGGTTAAAATGAGTTTGAAAATAAAAGAGTTTTGTTATAATGGTCGTCAAACAGGGGCATAATAAAGGCTGCAAATCTTCAGAGGCAGTCTTGTTTTGCCCGCGCGAAGGTGAACTTTGCGTGCTTATTTGGTTGGGATGAAGTCTACCTAAAGTAGCTGAGGACTGAAATTCAAGTTGTTAAATTGTATGAGCCCATACTGATTACAGTGACATCGTTTGCGTTGTATGAGGATTCTGTTGCTATTAGAAAATTAGCATTCAAGATCTGAATTTGTGCAGAACTGTATTGGCTGACATACTTTCCAGTTATTCAAGTTATTTGGAATCTAGAGGAAACAGAATAATGAAGCCAATGTGCATGTTTTCTGTTGGCTCTATGGTTGTGCATATTATTTGGTCATTTTTGTTATTGTGTTCTAATTCTATTATTGGGTTTCATTATTTAGCTCAGTACTATATCTTGCTCTTAAAATTATGTGGAATAGTAAATTTGTAAAATCACGATAGGATAAACCACACGTTAATAACTTACTCCTTCAACCGACAGAGGGAGAACAAGCATTGCTGCCACTGCATGTGCAGATTATCAGCCACAACAAAGGATCCCCCGAAGAAAAGCTAAACCACCTCTTCCTAGAGTATGATCAGCTGTTCTTGTTATATTTCTTTTATGTCTGCATTTAGGTTTCTAATTTTCTTTTCTGTATTAATATTTCTATTGAGTTTCATTATTGAGATGATTTTTCTTTATCCAAAAGCATGAAAAAATTAACTTTTTGAATCCTATGGCTTACTGGTGAATAAACAAAATCAAGAGGCCAGAGATTCTTTTATAAGCTATGGTATATACTTTAGAGGAATATTGCATATTTTTGTTGATGCCCTATCTACATTAAATCGAGTGGTTATGACAGGGAAAAGCCTTACAACCTCCAAACTTTGATAAAGAAAGGGCATATTTTCAAGAGGTAGATTCCTTTGAATTGCTTGAAGAGAGTCCCTCACCCAAGAAATCCGGTACATGGACTGTGGGTGTCCAAGTTGATAATGTTGTCATACCACATTTATCTTCAGTATTAAGGAAATGGCTGGTTTATAAGAAGCTAAATCGAAGTTATGGATTTCCTGGCTCACTTTCTAAGATATTAGAAACGCCTGAAGTATCTAAGGATCCGGTTTGCCATGATGGTTTTTCGAGTTCAATATTGAAAGCCTCAGGAAAAGAATCTCTGCAAATCCGTTCGAGATCAAATTCTATTCAGACTAGATTTGATTCAAGCTCTACCGTTGGAGATGCCACTAGAATGCCTATTAAGGAGGAATGTGAAGATATCGAAGTTGCAGTTACTAAACTCTCTCTGACTTCAAGGCCTTCTTCATTGGATGGTTACCGCTGGGATTCTTTCTCAGCTCTTTTGACAGCCTGTGGGCAGTGTGCTCCTTCAAAATTGACCGACATCTTATCGAGTTACTGGTCTGTTTCACTTCCATCTTAAAAGTATCTTGGTCAATTTGTCATTTCTTCAGTTAGAATTGCTCTATCATATCAATTGTTGATCTGACGCTCCACCAGGATTCCTTCATGGATTGCAGTTGACTCAAAGGCTAATTTAGCTGCTTCTCTTCTGTTGTTTTAATAATGCATCAAACTGCCCCATCTTTTATACATTGTTTAATGCTCTTTGACAGTAGAGTCCTTGACTCTTGATTTTCTTCTGTTATTTATGGCTCTGATTCATGATGAGTCTGCATAAGTCTATACTCTGTTAATGACTTAACACTAGTGTTCTTTGTCTCTTGATTTTTATTTTGAAGCTGAGATGGAGAGAGCGAGAATTTCTTTTATAAACTTTATAGTTTTTGGCCTTGATCCTCTTTACTAGCGACAATAGCGGAAATTCTCAGACAAATAGAGCTGGGTTTTTGTTTTTCATTTTCTATTTGAGGGTAAACAGCCTAACAATCTTGAAAATTCTGTCTCACCTTTACACTTCTAACTTTCAAAGTGAACCTTATTATCCATTTATCTTGCATATTGTGATACAAGTTTCATAAGATAATGAAGTTCAGACTTCTTCGCTGCCTGACATCCAGTCTTTTAGTACCAGCTCTATACGGATGCCAGCAAGCATTTGGTTCTTGATAAAAAATATGAAATTGAAATTGAAAAGAGGGGGAGAATTTCCTTATTGCGGAATGCAAAGTCTTCTAACTAGGTCAGCATTATTAATCAATGAAGTAAATCTTACACAAGGGGAGTCGAAATAATTTTTTGTGGTTACTACAGTCCATCCTCTCTCTCATCCTGGAAAATTGACTCATTATTCAGGATCTTACCTGTTAAAAATTCAAGCGATCTGTGTTTCATTGTTGCCTACATTATCTTTTGTTGCTTACTATAATACTAGTTATCAGAAGGATTCCATAAAATTATAATTTTAACCTTGTTTGCAAGAGATCAATTGATGTAGTCCTGGCCTCTTAAAATCTGATTGGAAGCACGTTGTTTGAAACAGTGACCGAGAAAGTATCATCAAGGTCGGTGAAGGAACATATGGAGAAGCTTTCAAGGTTGGTGGAAATGTTTGTAAAATTGTCCCATTTGACGGAGATATACTTGTAAATGGAGAAGTGCAGAAGGTATACATTCTAGTAACATTATATTCATTTATTTTTTATTTTTTTGCCAAGTGAAATAAGTTAGGTAAAAAATGTGAAAGAAAGCTGAATTGCTATTGGACCACTCACGTTCTTTATAACTTGAACTCTCATCACGACTTGGCCAAATTTAAGCTTCGTCACTGTCAGACTTCACAACTGGTTTGAGCATTGTTTTAGCTTCACCATTTGGCTAATATTGAGATTTCTGGTAATCTGTCGGCACTTTTCTGGCATCCGTTATCAGGATTTCTGGCAACATGATTTTGTTGATATTATTGTGGCATCAGCATTTGATGCTGATCCCAACCAATTGTTTCATGAAGCATATATCTGGATATAAGTAGGACTTAGGACCCTGGACAAGTAATGAAAATACATATTTTAGTGTCTAGTACAGATCCTTGGAATTTCTGAATTGCAATTTAACATTGTTTTCCTTTTTTTTTTTTTAATTTGAGGCATGGCCTGTTTTAGTTTTTGATCCACGTGTCTTGATATGCATCAGAAATCAGAAGAACTGCTTGAGGAAGTTATCCTTTCTTGCACTCTTAATCGCCTAAGAGGTCACGAGAGTAATGTGGTCAATGCCTGCACTACCTTTATACAAACAATAGAGTAAGTGCTTTGCGCATCTCTCTAATGTTTTATAAACAAATGTTAATGTTATGAATTTAGCAATTACTTTGGAAATTCCAGTATGGTAGCCTGTTTTTCATGCTTTGGTATAGGAAGGATGGGAAGAGGCAAATTGGGTACTTTTTTAATAAGCCTGATTTAGGCTTACAGATTATGTTCCATTTAGTGCTACGATGTTATTTAGTAGTTAGTACACAGTTTTCAGTAGAGCAGAATTATTATACTTGCAGGAAGAACTACGTAAAAGTATATATACACACACTCTTCACATTTATGGAATAGTACGAGTTGATATCGTTTACTAGTCCGCACTAAATATATAGCTCATAGTTTGCAAAAACGATAAAACATATTTATTTTGTAAATATTTTCACAGACCTTTCTCAAAGGCCAAAGCTTATTTCTGTTAATGGTTAAAACTTCTAAGTCAAATAAAATAGGTCCAGTCGTTAAAAATGAATTTTTTGATAGGTTAGTAATGTTCAGATCTGCAGTTCCACAGTTAAAGCTACTAATGACTAATGCCGAGTAAGATGTAACAACTGAATTTCAAGCTCCAGTCGCAACCTTTGTCAAGTTCACGTGATTTGTTTTCGTAAATACTTCAATTTATTGCCATATGCATGACTTTGGGTGGCAAAGCAATACATGAACCAGTTGTTGCCAGCTAAATTGATTTATGAGATTTTTTAATTGACATTAACTTGCCATTTCTCATTTCTTCTTTCATAGTTTGAGGGTGTGCCAAGGTCATTATGATGCTGCTTTGATAAGTGCATGGGAAAACTGGGACGGGGAGCATGGCTCAGAAAATGATCATCCTAAAGAATTTCCGGAAAATCAGGTTACGCAAAATTCCGACTTTAGGCTTGCATTAATCTCTTAGATAACTGAGGTTACTTTTAGCAGCCTACTCAAGTTAAAATTTAGGCTCATAAGTTTTTGCTAATTTGTGACGATTTCCTTGGTTTTTTCACCAATTTAAGCTGAGAAAATTTTGTTCAGTGCTATGTTGTTTTTGTTCAAGAACATGGTGGTAAGGATCTTGAGAGCTTTGTTCTTTTGAACTTCGATGAAGCTCGGAGTTTATTGGTTCAGGTAGTAATAAATCCTTATGTAACTAATAGAGATTTCGTTCCATTTGTCTTTTACCTGATTTATTTCAGTTTGTCACTATATGTTGCAGGTCACTATTGCATTGGCTGTAGCTGAGGCTGCATATGAATTTGAACACCGAGACTTGCACTGGTTTAGTTTTCATACTACTAATCCGTTGCAACATATTAATACCTCTTGCTAGATTTTGATCTAAGGAATATCCCTTGTTTTTAATAGGGGGAATATTCTGTTAAGTCGAAAGGGTTCGGACACTCTGCAATTTACTCTCGAGGGAAGACAAATAAATGTCAAAACTTTTGGATTGCTGATATCCATAATTGATTTTACCCTGTCAAGAATCAACACAGGTTAACTTCTATGACAACTAGGTATTCTTCAACATGATAGGTTTCAAATGTTGCTGAATTAATTTATGAAACTATAACTGTTTACAGGTGAAGATATACTCTTTCTGGACTTGTCATCAGACCCAGAACTCTTTAATGGCCCAAGAGGAGATATACAAGTAAGAAAAAAATGATATTTTACATGTCTTGTTCGACTTAATCTTTCTTATTAACTAGTCAACAATAATTCTGCAGGCCGATACATACAGGAAGATGAGGGATGTTACTGATGATTGTTGGGAAGGAAGGTACAAATACCGTTCTTTTCATTTTTATCCTGCTGAATGGCTCTATATATGTTAACACACCAACACCAACAAGCCAGGTGATATTGAAAGTCGAAACTAATGTTTTTGGATTCAATGGTTAACCTGAGAAAGCATGATTAGCAGATATCACTAAAGGTTCCTTTTATTGTACCAAAACGTAACCCAAGGTGGGATAAAGAAGTGTGTGAGTGGATAATTATTTGTTTGAAGGAACATAAATGATTTTAAGTTGTGGAGCTTAAGCTTTTTGGGAATCGGGACAGACTGATTGGAAGTGAACACGCCCATTTCGGGACACAGATGTAGTAGCAAATTGGGTAATCAAAACTGTTTATCGGATGCTTCAAAAGATTTTTCCCTCATACCACTATCTACTTTCACCATCTTGTTACTACTTGGCACAAGATTAAATAAGAGTTTTGCCTTGTACCATATCCAAATACCATGCATTTTCACTTAGTGCAGTTACGAAGAATTAAGTAGTTCTCTTAAAGTACCAAGTCGTATGCCATGATTGTGACAACATGAAGCAAACTTGTATAGCCAGAATAAGAGAATATGTAGCAAGATTCGTATCATAAGACTTAGCAAAGTATTATGCTGACTGTCAACTAAATTTATTAGGAGTATTGTTGTTATACACGTCTTGTAGCACATCTTCATATTACGGCATCAAGAGTTCCAAAATCTAGATAATCACTTGCCCAAAACTTTTTGACCTATATGTTCCGAGTTTAGAAAATCTTTCTAAATCCACTGACCTGTCATTTTTGTGTGGGTATTCATTCCTCATAGCATGCTAATATTCGTACTAAGGGTAAGTAAATATAACTCGTTTTTCAAATTAAGAAACTTTCCATTTTTCTTAGTTTGGTAACTTCCCTTTCAATAAAGTTTTCAGTAGGACAGGATAGTATTTCTCAATTAGGTAGACTATTCATTATTGTATAGGCATCTTTTATCTAAATTTATTCTGTTACTGCTAATGATTTACAGTTTCCCCAAGACAAACGTGATGTGGCTGCAGTACGTGGTAGATATTTTGCTAAGGAAGAAATCCTATGTAAGTTTTTAATTCCTCGTGAATAATTCCCTTCATGTATGTTGCATTTTTTTGTCTGTTACGATGAAAATCAATCGAAAATTGACAAGTGTTCAATTTGTAAAAATTCGGTCAAACTTCCCCTGTTCGTGCAGCATCGCTAATTCAAAAGTAATATCAGACATTGAACTGTTTTGAATTACATATGTTTATTTGTTTTTTGAAATTCTGCGCCGATTCAAATATTGATAATGTCTCAGGATAAAACACACAAAGATGATAGGGAATTACGTTCTCTGAAGAAGCGCCTAAACAGCTATGGTTCGGCTAAAGAAGCAACCATGGATCCTTTCTTTAGTGACTTGTTTGTTTCTTGAATTATGAAGAAGCATGTGAAACATGTCATAGAAGGGGGTTAGTCACTTATTAAGAGGCCACTTTGCATTTGATTTGCTTTCAGAAACTGACTCGGTTTTTGTGTTGCATCTTTGTTTATGATAGTACCTTTTGGTGAAAACTGAATGTAGAAGTTTGGTTAACATTGTAAAGTTCTGCTCAATCAGTTCAATGATGGGTCGTACTTCATTTAGAGCTAACTATGTTCTTGTCGAGAACTATTGTAATGTATTGAAAAACATAAGTGTTGTCTATGTTCTTTGTGCCCGTGTAAGAAATGAAACGAGTTTATAGAAACTCGCAACCTTTTTCACTTGTTGAAAAGGTAATAGTTCTTGAGGTAAAATCATTATCCCAGTTGAATGTGTTTAGTAAGAATTGAGAGTTTGTTTTTTCAAAAATTATTTTTAATAGTATATTTTATGGGATTCACAATTTTTTCTTGTTTTAAACCACACATTTTTCATCGAGGTAGAATCTTTCTCAAACAATTTCGAGTAAAAAACTTTTGATTCCATCTTCTGTGGTTCCAGTGCTACAAAGCAAGAGCCAGTAGTGCCTTTTTTTTGGGGGGGGCGGGGGGGGGTTTTCTTTTCACCCCAAAAATGGGCACAATAGGATTCTTTTTATGGCACAGAAATATAAATTTTGAACGTTAAACTTTACAGCATCATTCATTTCAAACATCCGTTGAAATTTTAAAATCAACTATTTTGCTTTTGGCTGTTTTTATTCCACATAAATTAAATTCACATGGGTGGGGGTCCCATTAGATTAGATTCGTATAAGGCCATAACAATAATAATATCAAAGAAATGCAAGCAGTAAAGAAGAGTATTCTCCTGTGAACCTTTTATAAAGAAAGCGATTTATCGATACCTATCTAGTTTTGTAGGATAGATAAGGCCATACTTGAGGAGAAATTTGAAGCATGTCATATGTCCGTGTGTTTAGCTGAAATTATTTTACCTTTTAAGTAGATAATATAATTTTAAAATAAATAAATATATGGGAAATTTTCATATTTAGCCCTCAATCTTTAGCATCCCTGCACTTTTGTCCCTAACCTATGAAATCACACCTTTCGACATCAATTGTTTAACTTCTATGTAATAATTGTTCCTTTTTATTTCTTACGTCTTTCTATCACACTTGATATGTGTCTCAAAAAATTTACCATGTAAGTTTCACGTGACTCGTTAACTCCAAATATGATAGGAAAGTGGCAAGGAGTAAGGAGAATTTATGCCAATGGGAGTAAACGACTGGAAATTATAATTTTAAAAGTTGGGGAACTAAAAGTGAAATTTTAATATTGACGAGAATTCTGCCCTTCAAAACAAATGTACTTTCTACTCGATACAATAGCAGAAAGTTTGAGAGAAAATGATAAAACACATTAAACGTTGAGGTCTTAAGATTGTAAATTTGAAGGTTGCAGACACAAAGTAAGGGGACACTAAGGTCCGTTTGGCAATTTTTTGCATTTGATAAAAAGAGCTTCTTGAGATTGCAAATTTAGGCCAATTTCCTCTAAAATTTCTTCTAGCGAGATAAAATACTTTCGAAAATTATTCAAATAAATTCAAAAGTAACTTTTTAATCTCAAAAGTAAATATAAATTTTCCAAAAGTCTTACCAAATAAGTCCTAAATGTTGGGACTAAAAGTAATAAGACACCCATTTAATTATCGAAATAATTAATTTTCTCTATAAGAAAAATGTAACTCGTGTAGATAAGTTTGAATTAGAAAGTTTTAAGGTCATCCAAACATGGACACCGCCATCACCATGATATGCCTTTGTCGATGGCATATTACTTTATTGTTTCCACTGTTAGGCACAATACATTTTCAAACTTGGTTCTTTGTAACAAAGTGATCACTTTTCTTTCCTTTTTTTCTCTGTCATCAACACACCAATCCTTACTCTTCCTTTTTCTTTTTTACTACCACGCTCTCTCTCTCTCTCTATCTCTCTCTCAATGAACATGTTTTCAAAACTTTGTCATGTTTTGTCAAAACCCTCATATTAACACTCCATTTGGTTATCCTCCTGAACCCAAAACAGCTCTGGTTAAAAATGGCTATAGCAGCTTCAAAGCTTCTCTTTTTATTCTTCCTGTCTATTCTCCTTGTACCCTCTTCTGGTAAGTCATTTATTCTTGTGTCTTCAGTTCATTTTCTTTTATTTTTGAAGTTCTTCATTTGTATATTGCTGTGAGTTCTAATCTTTACATTATTAGTGGATCTTGCTTAAGTTACTGGTGATTATGGGGTTTCAAGAGAATTTTTATTTTTCTATACGCTTTTGTACTAAAATCAAGTGAAGAATATGTGCTTTTGGTTTCTTGGATCGGAGCCTCAGTAAATGGTTAAATGGGATACTAATTTGTAGATCACTGATCAAAGATCCTACTTTTGAGTGATTTTGGACGAGAAGGAGCCCTCCTCTGCGTATATGACACGAAAATTAATTGCATTCTCTGTGTTTTGCAGAGGCATCTCGGTTCAAGGATATTCATCAGTATAAAAAGCTAACAGGAGAACAGATATTTTACTATGAAGCAATTCAACATGATGTAGTTTATCCATCAACCCCAGTTACTGTCCCTTCGCATAAATCAGCACTAGAAATTATCACCGTTCCCTCTACAAACCCTGTCACCGTAAATCCATCTCCATATACAGTCCCCTCCACCACCTCAGTGCCTGTACCTAATACAAATCCACCACCAGCACCATCAACTAACCCAGTTACAACCCCGAGCACAAACCCGGGGGGCCAACCAATGAGTAACCCCGTAACAACTTATCCTAGCCCAACAGGAGGTGTTCCTGTGACAAACCCGGTGACGCCTCCTGCAGCGACAAATCCTCCTGCAACTACGGGGAAGAGTTGGTGTGTGGCAAAGACTGGCGCACAACAGAGTGCACTTCAAGCAGCACTTGATTATGCTTGTGGGATTGGAAAAGCAGATTGTTCGGCCATTCAACAGGGCGCAAGCTGTTATAATCCTAATACTTTGCAAAACCATGCATCGTATGCATTCAACAACTATTATCAAAAAAATCCTGTGCAAACCAGCTGTGACTTTGGTGGAACTGCTGCGACAACCAATGTGAATCCAAGTAAGCACAGAAAATGTTCATCTTTTGCTCTAAATGAAATGGTGACTTAGAACTTCAAGTGCTAATACCCATTTTTGATTTACATATAGGCGTGGGTTCTTGCATTTTCCCAACATCTTCCTCCTCTTCATCCTCGCCAACAACATCATCTCCAGTCTCAGCAACTCCACCGCCAACGACACCATCCCCAGTCTCAGGAACTCCACCGCCAACACCACCATCCCCTGTCTTAGGAACTCCACCGCCAACACCACCATCTCCTGTCTCAGGAACTCCAACACCACCATCTCCATCTGGAACACCACCTAGGTAAAGACATTCTAATGGCCTCATATCTGTGTATTATATGATTTCCTGGTGTTGAATAGTAATCCATGAAATCTAATTCATTTCTTCACATCCGTGCAGCACAAGTACTCCTCCAACGGTCTTAAACTCCAGCAGTCCTCCGGCTTTAGGAGGATTCCCAACGGGTTTTGGAGATAGCCCTCCTCCTGTTTTTAACACCTCAACATCTATGTCAAGTTCTTTGCAGCCTTTTATTGGCTGCATTACTGCAGTGGCTTTTGTAATCATGGGGAAACTTGTTTTGGATGATCGAGATTTAGTGTTCTGCATACGTTAATGGGTCAGAAGCTCATTGCTCAACAAACATATCAGTTTTGGGCTATTCACAATGTTCTTTGCGGTAATGAATTCCAGAGTTTGTAGAGGTCACAGTTGTAGTCTGCTCAAGTTTCATACCAATTAACACTAGTTGCATTCTTACTAGTGGCTCATTATTTATGTGTAGAAGGTATTCTGTTAATCTTGTTGAGGTAGACCGGTGGCATTACCTTGTGTCTAGAAAAGTTAAATTTGATTAGATAATCAACCTGCCATAGTATAATGGTCCAAATAGAAATGAATGAATAGCCCAGAAATAATATATATTGTTCTTTTATTTCATCTTTGTTTGTTGTTTAGCTCTTCTCCTTCTGTTTCTATATTTTCCCCGCAGGAGATCTTGTGGGTGCGGGGTTGGTGCTCATTGAAAGGGATCCCAACAGGTAGTTTAACCCTGCTTCCCTTCCAAAACCCACAAACAAAATTTCCATTTTTTTCAAAATATATTTTTTTCTCTTCTTTTTAACATCACATTTTGCAATAAAATAATATTACACGCGTCCCTAAAACTTTTCCTTCATTTTTAATCACACATTTTTCATCAATCTATTATTCCAAAATATATTCTACATTGGTCGAATAGGCATATTTTATTTTCAGTTTGCCAATTTCCTCTCTTCTAAGATTTGAGTGATTTTCCATTTTGATTGGACGTGAAGCCTGCCTCCTTTGTGGCCCCTGTGCCAGCTGCCAGTGGATTCAGCATGGGGCGCATTTTCCTTTTGAGCCAAAATGGGCAGCCTACACGACAAAAATGCAAGGTCTGGCACAGCTCATGCTAGGCTGGTTGGCAACGTGCACACGCCGTGGCCCTGTAGTTTTGTGTTAATGCTGGGCCATTTACAGGGCGAGCCACCATGTGCCTGGACATCACAGACCACCTTTACACTCTCATCCTGTTCCCACTTTTTGTATTGCAAATTTCCTTATTTGCTGTTTACATTTTGTATAGTATTTCGCTTCATTTAACAGCAGAGGAAGGGCTTAGAGTCCAGGACTTCACTTTACCAAAACAGATGGCAAGATTTCTTTCATTCGGATTAAATTGGTGGCTTAAATAACATAGGGCTTGTTCGGTAGAGATTAAAAGTCAATTAAAATTGAAAATATAGTTGTTATTGTATCATACTCGTCTAATAAATGTCAACAATAATGGTTAGTTTTTCAATTTTAATTCAATTTTAATCTTTATCAAACACATTCATAATGTGTTCCCAACTGCCTATGCAGCTATGCTCAACCCGTTACGAACCGCCCCATGAATTATCCATTTTCATTTCCATTTCCATTTCTTTACGATATCAGCGTGGGCAAAACTAATTGAAACAAATCTATTTAATGATCAAAGGACAAGAGGGATTTCATAGTTCAAAACTATACTAGTTTTCGTGATTTTGGGCAATATGTTATAATGCTATTAAAGATTTGAAATTTGTTCATACTCAAAAATGAAAGAAGCTAGAAACTGGGCCAAATTTTACTAGAAAAAGTATGCAATATGTTATGCCTCGTCAACGAGGCTCAAAGTCAAATTCGTCACGTAGCAATCCATGTAGGGATGGCAAAAAAACTCGTGGGCTCGGGTGGCTCTGTCGGCCCGTAATTAAAAAAAAAAAACCATGAGCCATGCAGCTATTTTTTACTGCCTACGCAGGCAGCATGGGAAAAAAAAACTCTATCCGGCTCGGCTCGGTAAGGCTTGGACCAAAAGCTCCGGTCGAGCCTCGTTTTTTTTTTTCTGATCTTTGCTCGACTCAGCTCGAGCCCAAAAAAGCTCGGCCAAAAAAAGCTCGAGCCGAGCCCGAGCTTTATTTTTTTTTTCCTGGGCTCGGCTCGTTGATATAGCTAAATCCACATAGACAGAAAATCAACACACCCAAGCGGTCAAAATACAACGAAGTAGTGCAGATTTTCGAGGCATTGCCTCTTCGCTCTGTACCTAGGATGAAACACTACTTGGACGAAACGAAAAAAAAATTGAAGCTCTTACTCAGAGGACAAGTTCCGAGGCTTTCAGTTCAATCGAAGCTCATAAGCCGACGTCGACTCTTGCAAAATATTTGAGTATTTTTTAAAAGTAATTGATGTAATATTTGTAATAAAAGGTGTCAGGGTGTCAGTCCATTATATAGGGCGGCTGATCTCTTATCAATGTATTAATTGTATGAATAGACAATGATGTGAGACCTCAACTAAGGAGATTAGGCTACGTGGTTCTAGTCCAACGGACACCACGTCGGTCAAAGCAGTATAAATAGATCTTCTCTGTAACTTAGAAAGGAATGGGAAATGTGGAGTTAGAGTGATTAGCCTTGAACTTTCAAGTATAGAATGAAGAAGAAACATGATGGATACCGATCTAAAAAAAGAGAACATGATGGAATCCTCTTACAAATAATTGTATTTCCATTTCACATCTTACACTTAGTAGGAAAATTGTATAAGTTAGATGGTCTTATAATTTACAATATTCTTTTACTTTCTACCCTCCCACATATTCTAGCAAAATTTTCAGTTAGTAGTTTGATTCTCGATTGGTGATCACCATTAGCGTGATCACCTTAATTTTGTTAAGGGATAGAATCCCACATCGAATGACAATGTAAATATAAGCCAACTTATACAAGGATGGAGCTTCTCTTCTTAATAAGATTGACCTTTTAAAATAGAACCTCAATTCTTAACATGATATCAGAGTTCATTAAGTTCTAACGAGCAATTCACCCGTTATACTCCTACGAGCGATTCGATCGGTTAAAACTCCAAAAAGTGAGCATACGATTTTCAAGATAGGTCTGCTCAAACAAGCCACCATCTTGAGGAGGCATGTTAAGGAATAGAATCCAATATCGAATAAAGATGTAAACATAAGCCAACTTATAAATGATTGCGCTATTCCTCTTAATAAGGTTGACATTTTAAGATGGAACCCCAATTCTTTCCAAGTTTCACCCGCAGAAGCTCGAACATTTTTGTCTCTCATTGTGAAACACTCACCACGTCCAAATCTGTCTCCTTTCTCACCGTTTCTCCAGTAGAAATGAGCCAAAATTGGTTTGACGTGACGAGAGTGGGTCTGGCATCTGTTGACTCAGTTTTTGGAGTCAACACAATACAATTTTATTTTACTGAAAAATTGTATCTTGGATGTAACATGGATAAAATTGAAAAAGACATTTAGAATGCACATTTATACAAACAAAACAGAATTTGATTTTAATATATTCCTCAACCTGGACTCCTATAATATCATACAATGACAATAGATAATTTCGACATTACCTTTTCGAGAACATTTTGAATATCATCATCGACATTGAAACTACAATCTTGAAACCAGAAATGTCCCGGAAATACTGCCTTTCAGCCATCACAGTTACAGCCAGCTGTTTTGCTGCTAGTTGCTCATCGTCGATCTTCATATGTGAAATAACCATGGGGGAGAACTCAAGGACTAATAATTAGCATAAACGTAACAAAGAATTATCGGAAAAGAACAGTGTTGATGTTGCCAAACAAGTTTACTCGATTGGGTTAGTGAATTTTGTCGAACAGTATCAAATGGAGCCTGAAATTCGAGAGCAAGAAGTCTACCTACTGAGTCCTTCATCTAAATGACTGCTACTATTTTCTAATGTGAGGCTAAATTCATCTCTAACTATTTGAGCTTTTAAATGGATTAATGGCAAGGAATGGAAAAATTAAAAGAAACCCATAAAACTATGAATTGCATAGGATGAGTAAAAATACTTATCCGGAAAAAAAAAAAATCATTATAAAAGTCTGATTGGAATTCTCATCCCACTTCAAACCCACTACTGAAATTATGAAATTTTGAAAATTCTGATAAAAACACCACTCAAGAAATCTGTTTGCTTCAGAAAGAAAGAACGGATTGCTATCAAAAGTCACGGAATACTATGAAATGGGATATGGAGACGAAAGATTTGAGAGGCATGAGTGTACGCGAATCCCACATCGATGAAGCAGAAACGGGAAGTGCTCGTGGTGTATTATAAAAGCAGACCTCTTGGCACAGTTTTACATACTTACCTGGACGGGGTCGATGGGCGATCAACAAGGCCCATGGCCTAGGTTGGCGACCTCCATTGCACTTAGGAGGGGCGCCCGCCTAAGGTCGGCCCAAGTCGTCGAGCCTCCGTCATAATTTGTGGTAGTGGGGGCCTGCGTTCGCGCGGCCCCTGCCCAATTTGTTAGTCCAAAAGTTGTAGGCCTGTGCTTCAATTATGAGCTTATTTGATAACCTGGCTGCAATTAAAATTCTGGGTTATAATTATATATTAGTTTTTACTTTTTATGATTGAAGATTCTTGTTAGCTTGAAGATGATTCATTTTTCATTTAGGAAAAAAGGAATTGGATTTATTTTATAGGGCACGTGGGTCATTTTAAATAGTGAATGACTTGTGTCGTCATTTGGAATGGGGTTGAAAAT